>VNKF01007337.1:0-56964 GCA_008044355.1 Drosophila lacteicornis
GACCGATCGCTTCTATGGCAGCTATATGATATAGTGGTCCGATTTTAATGAAATGAAAACCGTAATTCTAGAACCATAAAAAACTGCTATATTTCAAAATTCATAGAAATACGTTGAAAAACAGAGAAGTTAAAATTTTTGTTACATTAATTTCACCACCATTCCTATGGCAGCTATAGGATATAGTAGTCCGATTTCGATCGTTCCGACATATATACTGCGTGCTAAAGAAATAAGACTATGCTGAAAATTTCAGCTCGATAGCTCAAAAACTGAGAGACTAGTTCGCGTAGAAACCGACAGACGGACAGACGGACAGACAGACGGACAGACAGACGGACAGACAGACGGACATGGCTAGATCGACTCGGCTGGTGATACTGATCAAGAATATATATACTTTATGGGGTCGGAGATGCCTCCTTCACTGCGTTGCAAACATCTGGTCAAAATTATAATACCCTCTGCAAGGGTATAAAAAAAAAGGCTAATGTAGATTGAAGATATCTTTCGATCTTTCAAATATACCACGCCGTTCAAAAGTTATAGCAATTAAATGTTTATTTTCAATTTTTAAAATAAAAATTGATAAATAACAGTTGATTACGATTTATCAAAATAAAAATTACAAATAACAGTTATAATTCAACTTTTATATAAAAATGATAAATAAGAATTATTTGTAACTTTTTTATTAAAAATCTAAAATAACAGTTAACTTGCAATTATTTTTTTAAAATCAAAAACAACTCTTATTTTACAATTTATATTTTAAAGTGCTTATTTCTAAGTGTTTATCAAATTTAAAAATAAATATAATTATATAAATATAATATAAATGTATAGGAAAAAATATGTACGTATTTTTTCTCGGTTTTTTGATAGTTTTCCCTTTAACTTTCCTAGATAGGAGTCATGATTCGAAGTTAATTATGTTTAAATAGATCCATTAATATATACATAAATAGTAATAAAATAAATAAATAATTATTTTTTAATGTTTTAGGTTTGCTATCACCGTTTTTCAATTCCCAATTAAGGTATACCATGAAGTATGTATTAATATTCCTAATTTCCTTATAAGAAAAAGCCAGATGAATTCACAAGGATACCTTCAATGTTAAAAAGACTTGAGAGGAGGGCATATACAGGGATCTCCTGGCAGCTTCGTTTCCGATTTGTTGACGAAAAAGAAACGCCTTGCGAAGAAAACTTTGCCCTTTTTAGCGCCAATTTTGAATGGGGGATGGCGAAGGGATAGTTGTCATCAACACCCCTTCTAAACGGGAAGCTGAGGAGCAGGGATGAGTGCAGCTGCTGCAGGCCACGAGACGATGCTGTTGGCCCTGTCGGGTGTTGTGTCAACTTTTGCACGCCATCCATTAGAGGAGCGTACACTCTACGGAAGCTCCATCCCGCCTTTCCCCAAGAAAATGCTGAGCTAACATGTTGCGGGTGTGGCAGGTGCAAAATGTATCCTGCTGCTGCTCATTGTCAGCTGCACGAGGTTGCAGGATGGGGATGCGCGCACAGGGAGATGGCGGCGGCGGCGCGTGGTATGGGTTTCTGCTCCAAAGAAGGACTCCTGTCTGTGGCTGTCTTAGACAATCGCATGTGTAGTTTGGAGCAGCTGAATGTTTGCCTTGGTGCGCTCGCATTGTTGTTCCCAAAACTCGCATAAATATTTATGACAGCGTCTTTCTTGTCTTGTCTTGTCTTTTGGGTGCAAACTTCTTCTCTGCCGTGGGGTGTTAGTCAAGTCAGCCCCGTGCAGACTGCTTCCGGTGTCAGTCACCGGGATGTATGCGCACACCAGGGTTGCCAACTTGGCGTGATTCCCGAAAAAGCGCTCCCTACCAAGATTATCAAGGGTATTCTATTAGTTCCCCAGCCAGCAGAGTTAGGAGCGCTCATAATTATGTCTCTGAAAAGTGTCGATCTTAACAGCGTTTTCGGAGTACATACATAAATTGGAGCACTTTCGGAACAACTTGTACTCATTTCTCGGAGAATATTAAGAAATAAATAACAAAAAAATGTACACAGAAATTGCACCGGGTGGGATCAGCACTTCTGCTTTCCAGTTTTCTTCGCATGCTCTCAAACCTCTATAGCCAAGCGTGTTCCCAAGAACGAAATGTCGAAATCTAAAGTGGGCACACTGCCGAAGTGTGCATTAGAGCTCTCGTGGTCTATATGGTCCTATGGGTTCGAGACTTGGTGGATTCAGTTGGGGTTCTGGAAATGTGAGTACACTATTAATCGATTTATTTACTACTTTATATGATTTATAAACCATTTGTAGCCCTATATACAAAATCTCGGAGACGACTCAACTAATTAAATATGACAAATGTCAGAGGGTCACATTTGAGTCAGAAATAGTCCTCATAAAGTACGACTAAGAAAAGTTGGCCAAGTGTGCTTGACTGTGTGATGCCCGATACCCCAAGCTTTTTGTTGTGGCCGCGGATCTTCTTAAAAGTTCATCTCCGAGACTATTTGACTTGAACTAAAATGAAAGTTAACTTTGAATAGCTCATAGAAATTTATAGGGACGGAAATAACTCCTTCACTGAGTTACAAACTTCTGACTAAAATTAATATACCCCCTTTGAGAATAGAAAAAAGGTAACACTCAAAAAATATTGTAGAATAGCAAACAAATTAAAGCACACATTTTTGAACGCCCCTATCGAGTTTCAAACCCACGAGTCACGGCTTAAGAGACAGTTTCTGCGCATCTGAGGCAAGTGCGAGCGAGATAGGTTTGACATATTTTATAATAACTTTTATGTTTATCATCCAATTTCAGAAAAATTAAAGGTTTAGAGTTACTTTTTTATGTTTGTAAAGGAATCTTTATAGGGTTCACTCTTAAAACAGGTGGTCACCCATTTTGGTAGCTCTGGCTGTTGTGTCTAGTGTCTAGTTCTTCTATAAAATAGGTACTTTTTTTGTTTATTAAACTTTATTTTGTAAATATAAAAATATATGGTTTCACTCAATGTTAAATTTAATATCTGCATATACGAGATACCGACAACACTGTTGAAATCGGGATACCTAAAGCTCCGCTCTTTGCCCATTCTCATGTATGTAATTGGTACGTAAGTCCTGTCTTGCCTCGCCTCTTGTCCTGTCCCCCAGAAGTTGGGAAGTTGGGAGTTGTTCTTCGCTGGCGCGACATTAGTAGGATTTTGATGCCTTGGCCCGTGCTGCATGTGAAATTAGTTGTTGCAGCAAGCCGCCCGCACCACGTCGCACCTTACATCTTACATCCAACGCCATCCTACGCACAGGCGGCATTTATATACACACCATGTGTAATTAGGGAAGTGCCTGGGATACTTTCCTTTCCATTCCCCGTCGTTTGGACGACTCCGTGGCGCTTATCTGGAAAACTTGAGCGAAACAAAAATCGTTGCAGGAAATTACCGTTAAATGTCACCCTTGCACTTGTCTACCGAACACGCCCACAAGCCCCCTTAACCCCTTTTAGCGATACGTGTGTGTACTTTCTTGACTTTGTTTGGCTTTGCCATTGTTATTAATGCCTGGCCGGGTCTTAACGTGAAGTTTTTAATGTTCATCTCGGCCGTCTTTTTGAATTAGTTATATGGCATGGGACGGGATACGACACCCAGCCCTTGAATATTGACGTACTGATTACTAAACGAGGTATTTTCCTTGAAACTTGGTAAACTGTGACTTAATTTGATAATATTTTGTAGGTCTTTTCGGTACAACATGTGATATATTGGAATGGACACCCGCCTGTTTGTAGATTTCCAATCCTTCCATAAATGTGTCATTTAGTCATTGCGATTAAGGACTTTTCATTTTCGAATTCTATTTCTATCAGGTAAAACACAGATCCAAGATCAATAATAAATTTGAGTAATCCTCCGTCCGTACCGTCCTCTTTTTCCACAAGATATTTTAACTGAAAACTGTTGTTTAAAAAATGGGTATCATCAAGTCTTTCAATTAAACCTTCACAGTTATTCGAAGGACAATCTTATACATACCTAGGGGTATTTTGAAACCATTTACCCAAAGCTTAATGCTTGAACTTAAAAGGTAAATGCAATTTACAGTGCAACGTACATGCAAGCTGGCTTTTTGAAATAAATACTCCAATAAACTTTTAAAATTAAAAATAACGTCAATAAATAAAGGTAAAATTAAGTTATACGGAAATTTTCAAACCTTAAAATATGTCTAAAAGTATGCCATAAAATATTTTAGGCACCTAATTTAGTACACATTTGTTTTTTACTATGGCACATTTTGTAGTATACTTTTAGACACACTTTTAGGCGATTTCAAAACGCTTGTGATTTCTTAAGCACCTATTTTATTTTTCAGCTTTTGAATACTTAAAATAATGCAAACTTTTATTAATCTGTTATTGGAATATAAGAACCTAAGCCTTCTAATTCGCTTGCGCTTTCTGTGTAAAAAATAACTATTATAATTTAATATAGTTTTACTGATCTTAACTTTAAACCAACGAGTTAAGTTCAATTATTTATATTTACAATATTAGAATACAATATTATTATTTTTTTTAATACACCTATTGCTAGTTAATGAATAGTTTTAGCAGGTACAATAGATCACCAATTACCCTACTGCACTCCTGCACTTTTATCGGCAAAAGTAGTCCATGATGTGTGTTCATGCAATCTGACATAACGCTCATGGGAGGAGAGCGGTAGGTAACCAATCCACTCAACGCTGGTGGACCAAACATGCCAGCAGCGAAAAAGCCATCAACAACAAGCTGAAATCCGCAGTGAGATGGGTGATTGCGAACTGAGACATAAGAACGAGGACTCGAACGACCCGTTCCAGAGGCAGACCCAGAGCCAGTGCCATTGCCATTGCCAGTGCCAGTGCCAGCCGACCACAAACCGAACATTGTCCGACTCAATTTCGCAGATTCATAAAAATGAATGAGTGCAATGTGGCAGCAGAATCCCTAAATCGTCAGATATAGCGGAGCGAACCGGAGTTATAGGAAATGAAAAATCAAGTTTTGCGGAATTGACTCTCAAGTGATGGAACTCCTTGGAACCAGGCGGGCTCCCTCCCCCGTCCGGGATCACTGGAGGACGACGGCTGCCATTAAAATGAATTGCACTGCACTTTGTGCCATCAACAGAATCAACTGCCGGCAAACGAATGATGCACCATAGGAATGACTTAAAATACAAAATAAAATAAGCCAAAGGAATAAGAAAAAACCAACGGACGAGAGGAAAGAAAAACATCAGCGCAGACGGGGAAAAGAGGGCAGACGGATCGGAAAAGCCAGGGGCCAGAGCAGGACGGCGAGAGGCCGGAGATGAAACCGAATCCAAATCCGAACCCGACTCGCAGAGGCAGCCAACAGAACATTGCACGCCATTTCAATAAAAGTGAATTGCCCGACGCTGCGATGGCGACGTCGTCGTCGTCAGAGGACGCCTCAAACTTCAGGAGGAGGACCCTCATCTGCAGCGTCTCGCTAAAGAATCCGCAATGGACACTAGTCGGCGATGGGAACGTGACACGGCGCAGGAGAAGTAAAGGTTTACTGATATCTAGTACTATATCTGAGGTCAAATTTAGATACAGATCTCTGGTCGAGTCGATCTAGCCATGCTTGTTGGGAATGTTTTACTTGAAAAACAATTTGTGCGGAAAATTTAAGTTTTGATATACCTTAATATACCTTAAAAATGTTCAAGTTGGTAAAGACTGAGTAAGGTAGAGAGAATCGAATTTAGCGTCCTAAAATCGCTAAAGTCTTGAAACCACTTTAAAACGTGCCTAAAAGTATGCAATATAATGTTTGAGTCGTCTAATTTTGTGCATAGTTTTAGAAACACTTTTAAGTGATTTCAAAACGCTTTTCTGGGACATAAAAATATAGATTAATACTTTCGAATAATTAAGTTCTGGCCGTGTTAACTAAGAATAGTAACGTAAGGACTCCGAATAGCCAAAATTGTAGCCTATGAAGATAAGCTAAAAGACATCTCCTACGCTTCTCTATTTCGCCCATCTTCTAAAATTGCGATCTGAAAAAAGCGACCGTAAAACGGGAGTTAGCTGGAGTCTGGAATTCCGGAAGCGTATGTAGCAGCGCTCCACTGTTGACATGACTGACGACGATGTCGTCGTCGTCTTCGTCGCCTCCTTTCGGGAACTGGGACTAAGGCGTTCTGAAAGTTTATCTTAGCTCAGACACTCCACGCTGCTCCACCCCCTCGTCCCAATCCCTTGCAGCTCGCTGGCTGGCCACTTGGTCTCGTTAGTCGTAAAAGCAAAGTATCTACATCAAGCGAGCACAACAATAACTTCAAATGAGCATTTTAATAAATTTTTCAAATAATCACTTGAAAAGTGGAAAATTCTTTACCCCAGCGACGACTCTCAGTCTCCGTTTGCAATTCAACTTAATGTTTGCTTAAGGAATTAGTTGGCAGAGGCGAACGTGAAGTGGAAAAAACTTAGCAAGTTATGAGTAGTTGCGATGAACAACGGAAATTGGACGACTTGGATCGGGGCTGAGCTAATGGGTTCCTTGGAGATTTGATTTGATTTGATTGGAGAGGGATAAAGCCGCATTGAGAAGGAAAATTTTCTAGGAAATATTGATACAATATATATGAGAAAGGGTGAAATGATCCAAACGTTAATTAATATCTTGAATTGAATGATATCGCTGTATTTGTGGTTACGAAACAATAACGAAAAAACATTAAGCAATAATCATGCCATTTCTGGTCCCCGAAAGAAAGGAGTGCGGAATTGGGACTGGACACAAGACCCCGGCTCTTGTTCTTGTCCTTCCCACTTTCATAAATATTTACACCCGGGTGTGTAAATGGAAATTGCAGTTTTCGGTGGAATAGCCAGAGGCTTGATTTGCGAGTGCATTGCATACTTTGTGGCTGCTGCAGTCCACACATGAGGGGCATCCCCGCGTTTTTGGGGCAGGAATGCCGCACTTAATGAGTTGTATTTTGTTATATTCTTTCGCTTACTTATTCTCACATACTGCAGCTTGGAATTTTTAATTAATGCAACCCACGAGTACGAGTTCGCCACGCGGTTCCATGGATTTCATTTGCAGGAATTCCCAAACCAACCATTTCTTTTTTTGCGACTTTCTTGTTGTTTATTTGAGGCTTATATTAATGGCAAACTATTTGGGCGATTTTCGGGGACTACAATTAATTTGCATGACATTTTCATAAGGATACCGCTTCGATAGCCCGGGGCGACTCTGAGTTTCTAATTAGCGGTCTTTGTGCGTGGAACCACACAGTGGAAGGAAGAAATATTATAGAAGGGGACTTTGATTTAAAATATTGCTTAAATTACTTACTTTTTGGCCAGTATCTTGCCACAGGTCCGGCACTGATATTTCGGCTTTGTTACTTCGGCCTCTTTGGTCGAATCGTCCTTAGCCTTGGCATTATCCTTCCGTTCACCGTGCATGGTGGCCACGTGATTCTTGAGGTTGTGTCTTCTGGCGAATTTCTGATGACACTCTGTGCACTCGAAAATCTTCTCGTTTGTGTGGTTTCTGAGATGGGCTCTAAGGGAGTGCTTCTTGAAGTGCTTCGGACATAGCGGGCACAGCAGCAACTCGTTTCTGCCAATGGTGCCCGGGCGGGAGTGAAAGAAGCGATGGTAAATGAGATCCGACTCATACTGCGACTGGAAGCTGCACTTGTCACAGGAGAAAGCGGCAGCGCTCTTAGTTGCAGGTTGACTGGAGGCACCTGAGGTGCTGGCCAGGGGCTGACAGCTGCGAGTGTGCCTGCCCAGCGCCTGAGCGGATTGAAAACTCGAGCCGCAGCTCAGACACACATGGTTATCGGCTGGATGCACCTCAGCTCGATGTTGTGCCAATCCTTGGGGAGAGTCAAAAACTTCCCGACAACTTGAGCATTTCTTCTCGGCTAATTTACTCCTTTTGGCAGGCGGATTATGGGACGGTTCATCCAGCACTTCGTTGAGCATATGCTCTATTTCCTTATCCGGTACGGAGGTGGAGGGCGCCTTTCCTCGTGCTTTTTGTTTATGTTGCACCAGGCTCCGATGACGTCGCGCCTGCAAAGGAGTATCGAAGTCCTGGCGACAAATAGCACAATAATACCTGGCTAAGTGGTGCTTGTGTTTCTCATGACGCTGAAGTGCCAGCCGGGATTTCTGTGGAGTCCCACACAGGCCACACCGAAATTTGCACTGATACTCATCAGCTGCGGTTCCAGCAGGAGCCAGGCCAGGATGATCGGAAGCGAAATGCCGGCGAAGCTGGAAATTGTACAGTACGCTCAGGCCACAATACGGGCACTGGATATGCCGCCTTTGAGCAATACATATGGGAACCGACCGATTCAGGACTAGGAGCACTTCCTTGTGGGATGTGTGCAGCAGGTGAAGCCACATGGCCTCGTTAGTGCTGCACTCAAACTGGCAATATCCACACCAAAAGGATCCACCCAGACGTAGGGTTAGCGACAAGTGCTCCTGGGATTGCCAGTGCTGCAGGAAGGCATCCTCAGTGTTGGCGTAAAACCGGCACGGCAGGCACTGGAACGGCGATTGCCTCACAATGCTGCCCATGTGGCTGAGTATGTTCTGCAGGAACAATTGCCTCTTGAGCGGACTCTGCTGCTGCAATCTTCGGTAGTGATAATGGGATATCAAGTGCTTGCCCATCAAGTGCCTGGGCATCCTGCGGCGACAGAGATCGCAGCGCAGGAGACTCGCTCTCCTGTGTCTCTTGGCTGGTTG
Organism: Drosophila lacteicornis; assembly: GCA_008044355.1. NCBI lineage: Eukaryota > Metazoa > Arthropoda > Insecta > Diptera > Drosophilidae > Drosophila > Drosophila lacteicornis. The sequence goes on from VNKF01007337.1 coordinate 8,803, forward strand.
CAGCTGCAACTCCTCCTTTTTCTCGCTGGTAGCCACAGCAAAATCCTGGCTCAGGGTGAGATCTCGCCCAAGAGTAGCCTGCTCTAGTTGACACTCTGCATCGGCCCTTCTCAAATGGTAGCCACTCCTCAAATGCTGCTCGTAGTTGGACCGACTTTTGAGCCGACGGCAGCAGATGTTGCACCAGTAACTGGCCCCCGGTTGCTCCAGCTTGGTGAGATCTATGTTTTCTCGATATTCAAGCTGCTTGCTTCCGGGGACCCACTTGCCCTTCGTGTGATCCGCCGGAGGGTGAGTGTACGCCTCCTCGGGGGGCTCATCCCAGCTGGGCGATATTCTCTCGATATGCGGATGCCGGAGCTGGGGGCGGTGTTCGGGCTTCCACTTACCGCCAGTGTGGGTGGCGGGCACTGTGGGCGGGGAATGGCGTCTCACATCGTACTCCTCCTCATCCTCTTCGGCGTCAAAGTCATCGGCTTCCTCATCATCCTCCTCTTCCTCACTCGCTTCTGGGGAGTCATGGTCAAAGTTGAGGGGCTTGAACACCGCCTCATCGTGCTCCCTCACTGCCTTTAGGAGAGGATCGCCCCTAGGGGCTGTCCAGGACTCCTCTTTGGGTCTATCCTGACGAGCCACCGATCCGGTCTTGCCTCCCGTGGAAACACTTTGCAGCTGCAGCGAGGAGAAAAACAGGTCAGCTCCCAACTCATAGGGAAGATCGTAGGCTTCAGTAAGGGACTTGGAGGCCTTTCCCCCATGACCAGCTGCTGTCTTCCGGAGATAACTACTGGGGGCCTCGGGCTCGGCGAAGTGGAAGCCATCATAGGTGTGGTCGAGGTGATTGCTGCTTCGGATGATCGCCTGCGACACCACCGGGGTGGGAGTGGAAGTGGTGGCTGATCCATCTGTTGCTGGCGTGCCTCCTGGCTTCACGGTCATCAGGCAATTCCGTTTTCGGTGCTCAATGTACTTGGTGAGTCCGAGAATCGTTGCATTGCACTTAATGCACAGGTGGGTGTCCTCAAGGTCTTCCGTGTTCATGATGGCGATCTGGGAAATAGTAAATGGAACCTTGTTTAAAATCTTTTTTTTTTTAGATTAATATACCCGGCGAAAATCATATATACTCATGAAAATCGAGATCTACCGAAAATTGTAACTTTTTGTGATGAAAAAGTATGCGATCTATTGCTGCTTCATGCCGGAATCCAAACTTGTGCAATTTTATGTAAATTCCATACATTACTGTTCACTAGTTTGTAGGTTGCATCGCTACTAACAAGGGAACCACCACTAGTTACTTTTATAATCTTAAGCAGTGTATTTGTTCATTTCCATTTTTATATCAAATATCCGCCTATAGGGTCAATCGCCACCACATCGTTTACCACGAACTAGTGATAAGAGTACCCATTAAAAGGGTAGTTACATAGGTACCCATGCTAGGAGTGGTGATATAAGTACCCATGAAAAGAGTAGTTACATGGATGCCCATGTTAGATGTTCATTCAAATTAAGTACATATCTTAAGAAAAATAAGGGATAGAACTTTATATTGAAAATTTTACTTAATTTAAGTTCAAAGTCGTCTTAAATTTTTATGAAACTGTGTACAAGCTCAGCTCTTTTATTTTACATAAGTATTACATTTATGTTAAAATTAAATAAATGTATTTAATTTATATAAATACGATTAAAAATACTCTCAAAAGATTTCTGAACACATTCGTTATTGCTTTGACTCAGACTCGAACTGGAACTCGTTACCATCAGATTCATAGTCCATACTCTGTCCACCGCTCCATAGAGGCTAATCAGACAACAACATCGAAACTCAAATTTACCCTGTGGCTCGTCTTTCACCTAGTTCCATAGGGTCAGTCAAGTAAGTACTGTATACACGAACTAGTTGAGTACTTAGGTAGTTTAGGCAGGGTCATTCGACACCTCAAGTACTGTAGATTAGATTCAACATTTTTGAAAATATATCTAGTCCCTCAACTTCTCGCAGTATGATTTATTACGATCTCTATTAACTCCCTACTGATGAGTTGCACCGAAAGGAACTGTTCTCGCCTTCTATTGGACAATATTTCAAGCCGGGGCTTATTCATTAGAAGTTCCGGGCATCCACCTCGCTATCCCCAATATTCAATCTCTGCGTCCTCTAGCAACAGTCATGGGACCACCGCAGCGCTGACACGGCCGTGTCCGCTTTCGCGTCCCTTTATTCCGTGCCGCTACCCCGTTACGTATTCGCCGTGTTGCGGCCTGTCAGAACTGAAGTTTATTGCGCCTGTGTTGCCCCCATGTATGTAGGTCTGTCTCTGTCTCTGTCTCTGCTTCACAGCCATTGTCCCCTTCCGGACCCCGTTCGCGATGCTAAATGTAAAAGTGTCATTTCCGCCATATGTGAGCGCGATGAACGATGCGTCGAAGTCGACGTTGACGCCAGAAGCTCTGATGTTGCTGCTGTGCCGCCGCGATGTTCCCGCCGGTGTGTCGTCCCTCGGTTGTTAATAATTTCAGCGCACATTTGCAGCAACAACAATCGGTGGCAGCAGTTGGCTTGAATTTATACAAACGAGGCCCATGTCTGAGGTTAAATACGAAAAACATAACAATTCCAATGCAGAGGCTCATACCCATACCCATACCCATACCCATTCCCATTCCCACTCCCATTTTCATTGCCATTCCCGGATGATATGGATCCAAGTGGGAATGCGTGATATGCAATACGGCTTGTATGGGCGATGAGCCATGGAAACATCCGCAAATGCCGCGTTTATTCATCTAACAAACAAGGACAATATTGGCCTCCACGTTCCATTTGTTGTTTTTGCAAGTGATAAACGAACATTCGTTTAACAATTAACGTTCTGGCAACAGCAGCAGCAGCTCTTACCCCTTCTCGTATTTATTTGTCCTGTGGCTCTGACAATTTTTAGACTTTCGCCAGCCGTTGCAATTTTTATAGCGCTAATTAGTTTGAAAGGGTGGTGACGCTTACCACGTCAAACAGAGCACGCGAATGTCTCTGATTTACGATAATGCTTATTATACATTTTAAGTCTGGCAAGCGAAAAGCGTATAAAAAGAAAAAGTCGATCCACGAACCTACATTTTTTTAAGGTAATATTGTAAACAATTTGTATACCCCTGGATTGTGCGATTTGTCCCTGATCGTTTTTGTGACAGTTATGAATATGATATATTTGCCAGATTTTCAAAACTTAGCACTTATTTATTTACTAAAATCGGAAAAGGGTATTAACTTCAAAAATGTGAAAAATTGTCGAATTACCAAGATCTTGTTAAGGAAGCGGTATATAATGGTGATATTTTATCAAAAAGACTGCTAGTAAACTGATACCACTGTTATATCTTTACGAAGAAATAAATAAATAAATCACAAGTTTTCAAGAAACTATTTCTGGCAAACTTAGGTACCAGATAAGCTACAATATATATGGAGCATACATGTATTATTTTAACTAAACTTGTATTTATTATGTAGTACTGTCAATACTTATGTTTAAGCTTCAACAATAACAATTGAAGAATTCTAAGCTATTTCGGCTTAATTTCTCATACGTTAATCAAGACTCGATCACACAGATTGCTTTTGATCACCATGCGTTGTTTATTCTGTGCGTATGCCGGCAGAAACCAGGCAGAGAAATTTGTTTTAAAGCAATATACTTGTAATTTACATACCATATTTTTCCTAAAGGGTGCTTGTAAGTTATAGAGGAAGAAAAATCAGATCTCAGACAAAGTTGTCATATTTGACCTGAGTTGAAATTTGTTTAAAATATTAAGCTAAATCATGATATTCCAGACTAACGCAATGCCCTTATAAAACGTACATGTAACACATACAAACGAAATGTAAGTCTTCCAATAATAGCCCCCGTATGTATGTGTGTTCATTTCCAGTATTTCTCTATTGAGGAATTAAATAATAAAAGCAGTTAAAAAGCTGCAGAGCACAATTGTCCCATTATTTGCATTTGTGACAACGAACGACAACGACGAAGCAATCCCCTTCCGACCCCAAGCCCAATCCCGATTCCAATGCCAATCCAGGGAAATCCGGACCAGAGTCGTCGTCAGTCCCTGCGTCATCAACAACAATAAAACCAATGGTGGCAATAGCGAAACAACAAATAACATGACAATGTTGTTGCTGCGTTTGCTGCCGATGTTGTTGTTGATATAGCCGCTGTTGTTACTGATATTGTTGTTATTGGAGGGCATCATCAGCAAACACTGTAGAACACAATCGAGGAAGGGAGTCAAGCGGATGGCAGCGAGGCATCCTCGTGGTTGTTTGATTCGAAAATTGAGTTTTAGCGAGACAAATAAAAATAAAACTTAGAGCACCAGCACAGCAACAAGAGAGCCAGGCAAAAGCGCACCCATTAAAAAGGAGTTATCACCCAATTTAGTACCACAAGCGCGGAATAACGCACACATTTCCAGGGGGGGAGCTGTAGGGTGTGGGTGTGGTGGGTTTGTTTGTGTTTCTGTATCCCATACTCAGCTCGTCGACGTCAGTGTGAACAGCAAATAGACATACTGCCGAGCATGCCATTCGATGTCAGTTCCAAACGGTCTCAGTATGAAATAGAGCTTACAGAAATTCTATGGATAATCCCAAGTACTAAAATATACCTTAATTTCTGTCTTGGAAAGCAATGGTAGACATTTTTGCGATCTCGAATCAACTCAGATCAAAGAAAACAGGTCAAAACCCTTAAAATACCTAATTTGACGAAGCTTAAATAAAGTGTCATAAATATATCGATTTAATGATAAAAAACTGCAGAAATTTCATTGCCATCCAGGCGGAGACCTGGCAGCTTGACAAACGTCATCAAAATTTTACGACGAAGCGGACCAAATAAAAAAATTATATGCCACATAAACCTGATGACCGGCAGGCCAATCGGACGGGCAGCACTCAACAGGTAGGCCCTGGCCATCCCCGATCTCTGATCACGGATCCACGGATCCGAGATCCCAGGTCCAGGCCCAAGAAAGGCATCTACCGGGACTGTAAAACAGCGAGGGGGGAATTTAATTTGAAATTAAAAATGCCTGGCAGCTGACGAAGAGAAATCAAGAGATGCCAATAATAATAAATTCGATATTGTAAATTATTGCGCATCGTAAACGAGAATATGCTAATCGATTTCATTAATCTGATAATAAGGATAATTAGTTCTTTGTTTCAGCTGAAGAGTCGCTTTGGGTTTCACAAAAACTTACTCATTTCGAAATGAAAGGAGCACTGAAGTAATGGCTTTTTTAAGCGATGCAAATAACCTTATAATTAATTGGGTCAATTCAGTATATGCATATAAAATATTTAACTAAATAAGTGTTCACCAGATCATAATGCCTTAAAGATTTCTAGTATAAAAGGCAGAAAAACCATTTTCTGGCCATCCATTGATCGACGGATGGAGCCATTAGCATTCAACATAAAGACAGACCGTGAAATCGAACCGAAATCTGTTGCATAGAAATTAACTGCAAATCGTTAACAATAATTCAGCGGACAGCTCAACACAGTTCCACAGCTCATCGGCGGGGGGATCTGCAGAGTAGTTTGCATTTAAGGCGATGATCGTACATTTTAATGGGCATATTTCACGCCAATCGCCCGTCGTCCGATCCCATCCGCTGTAACCGCCGGGCTGGGCTCGCTCTTGCTCTCTCGGCCCACGACGAATTCATAAAGTATCTCGCACTTTTTTTTAATGATATCTGAGTTACTAGCTGGCCGAGTGGGATCTTTAACTCTGATTTCCCTGCAACTCGCAGCAGGTACAATGCAACAATTTGGCGGCAACTTATGACAGCGCGGCCGTTGCAAATAAACTCAAATGGCGCACCACACTAAAAAACTGATCTGTGGAGCGAGAATTTATGGGTCTTTTTTGAACACAAAAACAACCGGTGAGTCAGCCGATGTGTACGAGGACGAGGCGGCGGCCTTCGTGCGCTCTTAAGTTATGAATATTACCAAATGGGTCAATTCGAAATAAATAAGCAATGGTCTTGGCGATCCCGAAAGTCTCCTAGCCTCCTTACCCCTCGTAGGAGCTGGAATTCAAATAGAGTTGTCTGTGTCGCCGTCTCGCAATGAGCTGTCGCCTTTTGCAAAAGAAGAGGACTCGTTTCCTGGCCATGCAGCTCCCCTGCCTTCCCAACATCCCCTCGGATGGGAATTGGGCGGCCTCTCCTGCAATATCGCTCATGCATCTGGTAATCTATGCGCAATTAGCGGCGTACATCAGATTTAGTATTCTGATTGCTTTTGCCTCTCTTCTATCTATCTCCCTCTCCCTGGCAGATTATTGACCGTAAATATGATTTGGAATTTGTTGTTGTTATGCTGCTCCTTAATCTGGTGGAGTGCCTCATTCGCTAGATATTAACGAGACGGGCAGGAAACGCATTCAATTTCGCTAGTGAAATGTTTGGCATGGGAGATTTAACTTGATTGTTAAAACTATTTGGTTATTTGGACAATATTATATGCATTCATATTTCATCTTTAAAATATTCCCTTATACTGAACATTATTTTTTTTTTCCGAGCGGTTTGATGCTAATCCATCTTCATTTTTTCTATAATATTTTCTACTCTGAGAAAAGAAACCGTCCTTAATGTTCTCGATATTAGTATTTTCATTCTCAAAAGCAGGCCAAAAAGAAAAATACCTGTAATGAGAAGAGTTCTCATATTGAGTACGGTTTTTTGATAATGAGTATCTTGATTTAAGAAGATTTCAGAAGAGGTCATCTCGATTTAAAGAACGAATTGTTCTCGATAAAAAAAATGTACTTGAATATGAAGATATATAAATTACTTTTTGAGCTTGAGCAACACAGACTTAATTTTACTTTGTTACTCTAATTTAATATGTTAAATTTAATATGGAAAGTTAAATTGTATGGTCAACCACGGCCGAAAGAAACTTTAAATCCAAATCCATAATTGTATAATAGAATGGTTACATAGCATAACTCAGATATTTCATGTAAAAATTAACCTGAAAACCAATCAAATTAAAATGTGGTCACTTTTAGATATTTTAAAGGCATTATATTTTTAAAGGAATACTATATGGATGCAATATTTTTACCATTAAAAAATATTAATAAAATAATTAGTTTCTCTCTCGGATTTTTTGCAATTAATTAAAAAAAAAAAGCTCGAAGAACCCCATAATTTACACCAAGCAAAGGGCAAACAAATGTTATCGAAAAGCAAACAAAAAATTTCCGGAAAAATGTTTGTTTTCAAGTTTTAAATTCGGTTAAACTTTACGAGGTGTGTTTAAAAAGTATCGCGAATTTTGAATTTTCGCGGGTTACGTATATTCGAATTTCGATTTTTTTGTGGCGCTATGTTGGTACTCATGTCTCTCACTTATGCCGACAAGCTCGGCCATTTTGAATGTTCACTTAATTGTTGACAGCTGCTTGCTTGTTTTGGATCGTCTTCGATTTTTACCTATTAAAAAAAATGGATCAAAGAACCTGTATCAAATTTTGTGTGAAAAACGAAATAAAGTGCGCGGATGCATTCCGAATGTTAACTGTGGCATACGGACCGAAGCAACGTTTATCGGTGGTACCAAATGTTGTCAGAAGGCCGAGTAGATGTGAACGACGAAAAGCGTGCCGGACGCCCGAGCACTTCCACAACAGGCGAAAAAATTAATGAAGTGGAGAAAATGGTATTGGCCAATCGTCGAATCACCGTTAGAGAAGTTGCTGAGGACCTGAACATATCGATGCTCGTGGCATTCGATTTTTATCAATGATTTGGGCATGAGACGCGTCGCCGCGAAATTCGTACCGAAATTGCTCAATTGCGACCAAAAACAGCATCGCATAAACATTGCTAATGAGATGTTGGACTCTGTCCGCGATGACCCAAATTTGCTCCAGAGGGTCATAACTGGTGACGAATCGTGGGTTTATGGTTATGCCGTGGAAACCAAAGCTCAATCATCTCAATGGAAGCTGCTGCACGAACCAAGACCGAAAAAAGCGAGCTAAGTTCGGTCGAATGTGAAAGTTTTGCGAATTTTGTAAATTTTACATTTTACATGTAGAATTTTCCATTTTCATATAAATCGACCGATCGCTTCAATGGCAACTATATGATATAGTGGTCCGATCTTAATGAAATTAAAACCGTAACTCTAGAAGCATACAAAACTCATATATCTCAAAATTTATAGAAATACGTTGAAAAACAGAGAAGTTAAAATTTTGTTTACAATAATTTCGCCATCATTCCTATGGCAGCTATAGGATATAGTAGTCCGATTTCGACTGTTCCAACATAAAGAAATAAGACTATGCTGAAAATTGAGACTAGTAGGCGTAGAAACCCACAGACGGACCTACGGACAGACAGACAGATAGACGGACATGGCTAGATCGACTCGGCTGGTGATGCTAATCAAGAATATATATACTTTATGGGGTCGGAGATGCCTCCTTCACTGCATTGCAAACATCTGGTCAAATTTATAATACCCTTTGCAAGGGTATAATGCAAGGGTATAAAGCAGGGGTCCGCACCACTACAGTCAAATGCCAACATTGCATTTGTATGAGTGAACATCGAACACTCTATGGCTAGATATGAGAAAAAAACAGCTAAAATATATTGTTATATGGCAACAAAATTAGCTATAATCTAAAAACTAGCTATTTAACGCTAAAAAAGCTAAATTTAGACACATAATTACAATTAGTCTTCACTGATTCTTCTGTTCTCTTTTGTGCATACTATGCGTGAGCGGCAGCGACGCCGACTGAGAAAAATCCTATCCCGCGGGATAGGGCCGTGCGGACCCCTGGCATCGAAGGAGGAGCTGAACAAGATAAAAAAAATGATTTTTTGAAGTGCTTCGAAGATTGGAAAAACCGTTGGCACAAGTGTGTAATATCTCATGGGGATTACTTTGAAGGGTGTTCCCTTCAATAATATGTCCCCCTGAATAAATAACTATTTTTTTAAAAAACACAAACGATACTTTTTGAACACACCTCGTAATATTGTTTTTGTAGTAATACAACCACTTAAAATTATAACGTTACTAGCGGACCCCGATGCACTTCGTTGCAACCAACCAAAAAAAGAAATGAAATATTCTAGAGATTTTTATGAATATTATGTATATTGATATGATAGCCGTCGTCACCTTTAAAGTACAATAATGGATATTGTAATGCATCATAGCTGCGGTGAAGCTCTAAAACACGCCGTAATTCATCATTTCTTCGATGTAGCACAATATCGCGAGATAGAAACTGGCCTCCAACAATTACAATAGCCACTTCATTAATTCTTGGTGCATTAAATCGTCTCGCATGCTTTCCAAAGGGCGTTTTGTCTGCCCTGTGATCATCAGATGGCATACGATCGAGAGCGGTTTTAAACAATCGAATTAATTCATTGTGCTGATGTAAGAATGTTTGAAGTTCAAAAACAATTTGTCTCCTTGCACGCGCAGCAATTGTTCAACGCCGATCCAATTCACGATTTGCATCTCTGATAAAATAGATTTGCAAAAATTGATGATCAGCATCAGGATATGGCAATAAGGAACCAAGATAAAGGAACTCGATGATAAATTTGACCTTGAAAACAAAAGTGTCATAGCGCCCACTCCCAAAATGTCGAAGTGCATCAGCAATCAATGAGATTACCGATAAGAAAAATACCGTTTATTATGTTATCTCTCTAATAGTCATAGTCATAGTAAGTTTATCAATGATCTTTAAGCGAAGTAAACGCGAAATGGAAGCTTGTCGTTCTTTACGAATATAAAATTGTTCCTGGCTTTCGAAAAAATTCCAAGATTTTGCTTCCCACAACCCAGCAATAATTGTTTAAAATTAGAAATCTGTAGTGTTTCAGTGGTGTTGTCGAATACTGGGGTGTGATCTCAATTGAGTCTTGAAATTAACCATAGGCATGCTGCTTCTGAAGAACTAATAAAAGAACTGGAAATAATTAATAATGTTAAAAGTCAATGTGAAAAAAAACATTAAAAAGAAAAGGAGTTCGCGATATCTTTTACGAAGAATGCCAAAAATCTGGCATTCAGTTGTCTTTACGAAAATACAACGGCAATTGTATAGGATTCGGAGTGAATCAACGATAAAAATCCTTATTCACCAAGTGAAAGCCAATTACTATTTGAGGACAATGCATTCTTGCAAGAGTTCGGCACTTCGAAGAAAAACCAGCAACCTATTTATAGATGCACAGTATTGAAAGAAAATTTTGCTTACTCTATATTTTTATCGCCAAGCATTGTGGTGATTATTGAAAAAAGGCAAGGCGAACGCTATTTCATGGATGGAACGTTTGACACGGTCCCATCAGGCGGTTTTATGCAACTACTAATTGCTCATTACCAATTTAGGAACCATGTACGTATTTATATAGTTTTTCCAACATATAAATTAATATGGGCATTCCACTTTTTATTCCGATTTCAGACTTTTCCATTTATTTACATTTTGTTGACCAAAAAGTCAAACGAGGCATACGAGCACCTGTTTGCGTTTTTATCTCCAACTTTTTTAAGTTCCAGCCAAAAAGCTGAATATGTGGCTCTGCAAAATGCCTTGAAAACTATTTTTCCAACAGCAACATTAAATACGTGCTGTTTTCATTAGTGTCAAGCTTTAAAGCGGAATAGCCTGAAGATTCCCAATTTTGGAGCGATTAAAAAAAATTATGTGAGCTGCTAAAAATGGTACCGCACGTTTCTCAGCTTATCATTAGTTCAACCTTAGCAGATTCAAGAAATGTTCACCGTTTTGAAGGATCAACTGATGGAGCTGCCAAAAAAAAAAGTGACACTCTGAAACTTTTTTTGAAATATTTTGAAAAGCAGTGGATGGTAAAAGTAGGTTTTTAGTAATCTTCATGTTACTTGTTATTTTTAATCAAAAACAAAATTTTTTTTTATATCTTCCCAGACCACACCAGACATTTTCTCGGTTAAAATGCAGCATTTGCGCACAACAAGCTCTTTGAAATCTTTTAATGCGACATTGGCTAGAAAATTGCACAAGCATGCGGTTATGTGAGATGAGGACTATGCTACCTCGGTAATGCTAGCCAATGCTCTTGGTGAAGACATAGCCGCGCTTAACATACAGCGCATACAAACAGAAAGCCAAAAACAATAAAATTCATGAGCTGAATAAAGACTTGAATGACTCAAATATTTATTTGAGAGAATTTTTTATTTTTTTGATAAATCAAAAAAATTACTTAATTAAATGGGACGCTACATTAGAAGAGCTCTATTCTGACTTGGAAGCCGAGGAGGATGATGTGGACAATACCTTGCCATTCACTGAAATGACCGATGTCCTTAAATGTATTTTCTGCTTCGATAAGCCGCGGGACGTAGTTTTACTGCCTTGTAGGCATATGCTCTAAGTGCTACAAGACTCTACCCATATGGCAGACAAATAATTGAGAATAACTTACATACATATATACCAATAAAGAATGCATTTCAGATAATTCCGTCTCAACATTTATTTCGGATAGGCCACAGGCAAAAATTTGAATTCAATAAAATCGCGCAATTAAAAAAAAAAAAAAAAAAAAAAAAAATGGGGCGCTTTACTTTGAATCCTATACAATTGCCGTTGTATTTTCGGAAAGGCAACTGAAAGTAAAGTGTTGCCCAATTTTTGGCATTCTTCGAAAAAGATATCGCGAACTCCTTTTCTTTTAAATGTTTCTTTTTTCACATTGACTTTTAACATTATTAATTAATTCCAGTTCTTTTATTATAAATTTACTTAATTGAGTACACACCCCAGTATTCGACGATACCACTGAGACACTACAGTTTCCTATGTAACAAATATAACGCGAACTAGTTTTTAACGCACTCCTAATTTTAAACAATTGTGGCTGGGTTGTGAGAAGCAACAACTTCGAATTTTTTCGAAAGTCCGGAACAATTTTATATTCGTAAAACCGACTGCTTCCATTTCGCGTGCACTTCGCTTAAAGATCAGTGATAAACTGACTATGAAGATTATTTTGCCGAAAACTTGAAAAATGCTCAGAGAGATAACATAATAAACGGTATTTTTCTTATCTGTAATCTCATTGATTGCTAATGCACTTGACAAGTTTTAAGAACTTGAGGGCATTATGACAGTTGGCGTTATTACATGCACCCCTTTAAGATCACTTCTCAAAAAAACAAAATCGAGAACAATTTCGTCTCGATTTTATGAATGACAAGAACAGAAGTGAAAAAATAGTTCTCAATTCTTTCTAGTGTATGGTTAGTTATTTTTAATGGGAAATTTGAGATATCATAAAAGAAATATAAACAATAAAATGTGTACGCCTGCATTAAAAAGGTCATTCAAATATTAAAATATATAGCAGCCAGAATGAAAGCTTAAGCATTAAGTATGCTTTTCATAGTTTTCAAGAGGCATCAAACCATACGATGCAGTGAGAGTCTTAAGCATTCATATAATGGCATGATCAGAAAGTAACCCTCGCCACAGAGCACAGAGCCAATTTTAAACAGATAAAAACTTCAGAGCCTATCAATATATCCATCAATTAGCATTTGTGCAGATGGCCCAGCCAGGCCCAGCCCAAATGAAGAACTCGCACTCGGTAATGCACCAAGTCCGACTTCTTCTGCTCGCATCCTTATGTTTTTGCGATCTTTATGGCTCCATGCAGCTCTGTGGGCGGAGGTGATAAATCGCAGTTAAGTGGCTCCCATTAATACATCGACTGACTCTCGTGACTTTGCGTGACTTCGTCAAATGGCTGAGGTGCTTCCGTTTCCCTTTGTATTTGACGCGTGGGATCGCCGCTCCACACGCCCTTCCTCAGAGTTCATCTACAGCTTGTTTTCGGGGGGTTCGTCCGATTCCAAGACGCTAAATTGCCAAGTGCCATAAATTTTTATTAGTGCTAGGCATTTGCATTCTCATGAGCCATCAAGTGGGCGTCGTCCGAGTGGGCTTTAATCTACCACGACAAATGATTAAGAACCAAAAATATATAATTAAATAAACACACAGCAGAGCTCTGGGCCGCTGAGGTCCTCTCACATGTCTAAGACTTTACGACTGGGTTTTAAGACGCTCGTAAAATTAGGGATTTTACGAGGCTGTCATTATTTGACAGTAAACAAGGTTAAACGGCACAGACCCCAGGCCAGGTGCTTTGAGACCCGCAAAATGGGCGTGACAATTTTGACGCTGACCCGCTCTTGTCAGTTGTCAAAAAATTGTCGATGATGATGACCATTAAACTCAGCCAGCGATAAAAACAAGCAAACAAGCAACGGAAACCAAACCACAAAGGATCAAATCAAAGTGACTTTTATTGCTCTTTAATTGCTGAGTTGTGTTCCGCCGACTCGGTAAGCGTTATATGTACATAAAATTAAATTTTATACTCCGGCTGCCAGCAAGAAAGAACCATTTGAAATAGTCAAGTCGACTCGCAGTGACCCGTTGGTTTTTAGTGTGAAAATCACTTAAGCGCGTTTACCGAATTTACGACTTTAACGACTCTTTGAGCGGCGGATGGAAAGCGTTTCCGCTTTTACGAGGTCTATACAAGCATATTTAGATGATTTGGCGACATTATTTCGAAGAAAATTAAGCAACGAATTGAATATTTATAATGTCTATATAGGAGTGTGCGATTAAAAATTTGAAAATAAAGTATATGGAAATAGTTGAAACCTTTTGGACGAGTACGAAATTATTATTACGATCTTAAAGTATATAAACTTAATAAAATCATTTTTCGTCAATAAAAATAGAATAGCAGAAAGCGCTACGTTAGGAGTTTTTGTTTTAATTTACCTCTTAAGTTTCTGTCTTAGAATTCGAATTTTAAGCGAATGAGCCTTAGAAACTAATTAAAAAATTAATAGGAAAGTAATAGAATACACACTTACAATACATAAATCGGGATATAGTTATTTTTAAGGCTTTTTAAAAAAATCTTTTTATCTTGAATAGGATGACTATTTTATTTGGCTACCATATGATCGATCGGTTAAGTTATGTACACCCAGAAAAAATTATGGACTAAAAAGCTGCCAAATTGCCTACAATTTTAGTCCATTTGACGACCTAAAACGGAAGTTTTAACGGCAGTTATTGCCTAAAAATTGTCCAAAATGCCATATTTTTAGGCAATAGAAATTTTTAATTTTAGGCAATATTTTTCCAAGTTGCCATATTTTTAGGCAATTTTCATCCAAAATGCCATATTTTTAAGCAATAGAAACAGGCCTAAGTTCTAGGCATTTTTTGTACTAAAACTTCATTTTTAGGCAATATAAGCCTAAAACTTGATTTTTATATAATATTGATTTTATATATAATACAACCATTTAAAATAATAAATGTGTATTTTAAAATGCATACAGTATTTATTTTTACTGTTGCAGTAGAGACTTGCTACTTCCGTAGCAAAAACATATCTAAGAGTTGGCTGTTAACCGTCACTCCATGCCAGGGATGTTAGAACCAGTTGGGAATTAAATGCACACTCGCGAGAGAAAATTTTTAGGCATCCCATGGCCTAAAAATATGTCATTTTGGCATTATGAACCATTTTTTAGGCCATCATTGCCTAAAAATAAATTTTTAAAAATAAATTTTTAGGCAATGAATCGCCAATTCCTAAAATTTTAGGAATTTTTTTTTCTGGGTGTATGCGCATAAATAATAGTGATTATTGTATGTATAAAAATGTTATATCTACAGTCTTTCTAAAAACTCTAAAAAAGCGCCATATTTCCTCCATTTTTTAAATTTTTACAATTTTTGTTTCTTGATTTTTATTTACAGAAGATAAATAAATACATAAAGCAAAATAAAAATTTTTTTCATTTGCCCGAAAACAATGATTAAATCACGAATTCACATCTTCCGAGGGGTTTTCCGAAGCATACTTTTACCCAAACCTTTCTTTTGGAATTATGTATGAACACCTTAAAAAAAACTGCCAAATCGGCCCAGTCGACTCTTTGTGTTGTTATGACGACCTAGAGATTTGAAATCACTTTAAAATGACTCTAAAAGTATGCAATGAAATGTTTGATAGTTTTTTTTTGCAATGTCACATTTTAAAGCCTAATTTTAGAAACATTATCAAATGATTTCAAAACGCAAGGTGCTTCTGTAGCATCCCCGATATATATTATTTTTTTTACACTTGAAAGGCACTATAAATTTCTGTTACAGCTCCAAAAATGGATCTCGCTAATTTAAGAGTCAGATCCTTAGTACGCTTTTAAGCGCAGCCCAGTTTAAGCCAGTCTAATTACTTATTATGGGTGGAGTTTTAGTCAAGCTGCCAATAGATTTCTGGTAATCTATTCCCAACCCCACCAGCGTATCCTGAATACTCGTGCGATTCCACATCATATGTTCCTTGGCGAAACGACGAATGCTTGGCGTTGGGTTTAATCTGATGATTTATAGAAAATTTAGGTCGCCATATAGTCGCATTAATTACGCCTCATCATGAGTGATTTATGCACGAGCTCAGCCTGCGCCTGCCTAGGAGTCTAACTCCGGCCTGCATTATTCCCTTGCCCCGATTTCCACTTCCCCGCTCACATCACATCCTGCCGCTATGATAAGAAATGTTTTGCCACCGCCAACGCCTGGGGCCAGAAAATCACATTAGCACAAATGCCCGTAATTATGCTTTTTATGATGGTAGTCACACCCCTCTCCTCAGATAAAGTATGTATGACATTTAAGGCAGGACCTCGCCAGGCCATGTGTTTGTGGGTTTGTGCTGCTGACTCTCCATAAATGCGGTAGAATTTTTACGTCCTTTTAATTCCACTTTTATGTTTAAGCGGCGTCAATCACACAAGTATTTATAGTTCCTTTATAATGCGTTTCTCTGACTGATTTATGGACCCCACCCTGCCCAGTATCGCCAAACAACCGAACCGTATGGTCCTGCATCTGACGTGTGATTTATGTTAGATTGACAACATCAGCAGACAAATATAAACATATAGTATATAACAAGAAACCGATCAAAGAATACCTGGGGCCCGGCACCGAACTTGTCAGCAGAATTTTTCAGTTTTAGAGTATATTTTGAGTATAAATATTTAAGGACAAAAGCAATACATATTTATCAGGTAATTATCTATGCAGTACGAATCATTTCCGTAGTCGTTTATGCGACGTACTCCCCCGTTTAAGGCAAGTTTATAGCCCGTGTACCTCACGACGGCTTCGAACTGCCCCTCACCAGGCGTGGTTAGCAGTCTGATCGAGAGCTCTGACTGGTTCTCATCCGCCGCACGTCGCCACTTGTCGACAGCTAACACCAGTTCCAGTGACAACTTGCGGCACGGAGGGATATGCATATGTAGGGCTTTGTTGATATTTCTGACAATCAGGCGAGCAGCCCGCAGAACATTTCCATCTGTTGTGGATACATTTACAAGCTTCTGACACAGACAATACTTCATGGGTATATGGGCTAGGGTACAATCTCTAAAGTCCGGCACAGGCAGAAATAGGCTTATTCCCCGCGGCAGGTCCTTCCCTTGGGCCCAAAGATCAGTACTGCGCTGCTCAACCCTTTTATCCTCGAGAGACGTCAAGTCGGGCAGGTCCAAGAGCGTGGCGTGAAGATCGTAGGCCGTGACCAGGCGGTGGTTATTTTCCTTTAGGTTGGCGATGGCACGGGGAAAGCGCTCCTCCAGCCATTTGGGATAGCAAAGTATGGCCATCGGTAGATTTTCCTCCACTTTGCCCTGCACTGTGTCGTAGAACCGATCCTTATTTAGCCCGTGATTGGACACCACCAGCAGGAGAGTGTTATTCAGAACGCCTTTATGGGCTGCACGCTGTAGCATCTCCCCCAAACTGACGTCCAACTTCCGACCGTAGTTAAACAGGTGATCGATGCCCTGCGTCCACCACAAAAACGTGAAGAACCGATATCTCTGGTGGTGGGGAATAATCTTATAGAAGAACTCCCTGAGGACCATGGCGTAGTTGTCTTTTTCGTTACAGTGAGTTCCGTGGAATCGGTCCTGTCTCGTCTTCAGCCACATCTCAATCAGCGCCGGCCGAAGATAATGGTCCGTGGGTGGTTCCTCGAATCCCTGCTCTGGAAACAGTGTCTTGTCTATGTTATCCTCACCCAGTGCTGTCTCATAGCCGGCTTTCTGGAAAACCTTCCATATAAACGGGCAAAAGTTCAGCCTCTCAAGATATGAAGACATGTTTGCTATCTCGGAACCGCTCAATCCGCTTAAGAGAGGCATTAGGCAGTCAAAGGTGTCCTTCCCCAAGCGATTAAACCCCTTCAGCTCGACGTGTGGCAGAGAGAGCAGAAAGTTGGCGGTCAGTGCCAAACTCCGTTTAAAGTGCATTTGAGAGGTAGAGTCCAGACCCACAATCAGCACAGACAGGCTCCCCGGATCGGAGGCAGACCTCAGAGGTGGCAGGCCCCGATTTCTGCGAAGCCGTTCATCTGGCGGGGGGACATAGAAGTGAACTCCATTGTAGATTCTGGTGCCGTTGATAAAGCACTCGGCCCGTATGATATCCGCATTGGGTTCAATGGTAAGATTATAATCCTCCATCAGCCAGAACTCCCGGCTATATAAAATCCGGTTATCGTAGTCGGTGTTCCGCTCCACGACATGGTACTTGCACTTATAGCTCAGCAAACTCTCAGCCCAAAACATCAGGTAGTTGTAGCCACCCTTGCTGAAGGACGTGAGATTCAGATTGCTGACACAAACATCTTTCCGCAGGCCGCGCCACAGGAACCTCAAGTTCTCTTCATCGCAAGTCAAGGTCAACATTCGACAGGCTTTGGTATTCACAAAATAGCCCTCTCCGAGGTGGTGCTCCTCGAAGATCATGAAGTCGACAAACACATCCATGTAGTAGTACAGTGTGGAAAAGAACACCAAGCCAATAAGGAAAAGGCGGCGCATATTTACGTCGCACATATTATCTTTGTTTCTGTCAGTCTACCGACAATTTGGGTTCTTGTGAACATCGAAACGGAAACATGAATGTGTAGGCCTCGAAATAAAATTTTTTTGTTAGAAAATCCAAGTTTGCTGAGAAGTTCAGTAAAGGCCTCATGACACTTGCTTAAAACTTAACTGACATATTTACTTCCCATGATTTTAGTAACATGTCAATAAACACATTCATGGATAGACATAAAAAAATATATATATTTTTTTTTTGTATTTATTGCTGTGTTTAATGTAGACACAGTGATTTATTATTTTCTGTTACTATCTTGTAGTAACTTTTACAATAGTGTAGGGCGGAGTTCAATGGATTAATACAATTGTGAAGGAAGGTGTAGGAAAGAGTTATAGGTTACAAATTAGTGGAGATTTATATTATTCTGTGAGGTAAGTCTATAAGGTGTCTTCTTTTAAGTCTTCTTCTGATTCTGTGTTCCAGTAGTCTTCTAACCAGAACATTTTGGTGGGAAGACAGTTTAGTTTGGTATGTTGCGGCTTGACTGTTGATGACGTCCCCGATCATGGGGACTTTGAGGTCCCTGACAATGCTCCTGTGATATTATGCAGCATCTTGTTCTGGAACACTCTAATACGATCCAAATTCGTTTTGGCAGCGATTCCATAAACTTGGATTCCGTACCTCCACGTAGGGGCAAGTATGGTTTTATATATCCTAACCTTGTTGTTTAGGCTTAGATGGTTATTGTGACTTAGAAGCCAGGATAGCATCATGTCCTTTTCTTCTAGTGTGCTTTTGATTATCTTGGTGTGAAAAAATCCTGGACAGGAGTCCTTTTTAAGTGTGTGTGTCAGCACTGCTCACTTTGCTGGGTTGATTGAAAAGTTCCATCTACAGGCCCACTTTTCAAATTTCTTCAAGTATGTCTGGAGTTTGTCAGTGGCTTTGTAGATGCAAGTGGATCTGTATAAGGCTGCTGTGTCGTCTGCAAATGTGGAGAGCATCAGATTCTGGGATTGTGATGGCGGGTTTGGAATGTCGTGTGTGAAGAGGCTGTATAGTGTAGGTCCTAGGACGCTCCCTGCGGTACTCCTGCTCCGATCCTACTTTGTGTTGAGACCGTTCCATCCTGTATAACTCTGAATGATCTGCCAGACAGGAACGATTTGATGGTTTCAAAGAGGTGCGGATTAAGCAGTGTCTTTAACTTGGATAGGAGGCCGTCGTGACACACCCTGTCGAAAGCTTGTTGTATGTCCAAATAGGCAGGCACGAAATACTGCTTTTTGTGGAAACCATCTAGAATAAATTCAGACAAGCAGTGCAGTTGCCTAGTTTGTTGATTAACATTTGACCAATTAATAATGTACAATTACCGTATATAATAAGGTCCCAAAACGGGTACAGTAGGTACAGCCATTACTAAGACCAACCCGACTCTTCCCCCGACCTTGTTTAATTTCTGGTCCACTTTTCGTAATTATTCGATTCAAGCTGAGCTCCTTTTTAGCTGGGCTCCTTTTGAAAATAACAATAAACTAAAAGGTCCACTCGTGCATAAAGCATTCCCATCCGCGTTTAGAGTTCCAATCCTAGCCAGAATGGAAAGGGAGGGGCCTGGCAAGGCACGGGGGCAGTAGCGTTAATTTATCACTTAACCTTCTTTAGCAGCCAAGTTTATAATTTCGATGGTGGCCATGGCAGACCCAAAGCGAGGATGACGACGAGGCTGGCAACTGCGGCATTTGAACGACGACTGCCCATCAGTGAAATGCCGGACCCGGGAACGGAATGGAATGTATAAGGGAGTCAAATAGAGAAAAGGGCGATAAAATCCGCCACAGTGAGAGGAAAAACTGTGATCCGAAATCAATTTCATTTTTAGACTCCGTTACTTGTCGTTCAGAGGGTAGAAGGGGAGGGTGAGGTTTGCGAAATGATGAAAAAAATGAATTATTGATTTCAATATTAAAAAAAATATTTTTTTTTTTTTACAAAATTATAATAATGAGTACTTATTATTTATTTTATTCTTTAGAAAAGCTTCTTACTGACTCGATGTCGAGTCCAAAACTTTTCTATAAGCCAAAACACAGTACTATTGCCTGATCGACAGTTCGCAACACTTACCACGGTTATCAACAGTTTGCAGCCGAATACGTAGTTGGGAATTCTAATGAAATCAGTGCCTAGTGTGCTTGCTTGTCCTTGGAAAAAATCTGTATGTGTCTTGGCATAAAGTTCAGTTTGGATAATTCCAGCCGACTTGAACTCGAGTTGCTCAAGCAAAGGAAACTATATAATTTCTTTTTTAAAGTGCAGTGTCGCTGTAGGGATAGCTCGAATAAAATAAAATAACAAACGGCGGCCTGGCTATATATACTTTTTCCCATTGTACATTTGCCCAACTGCTTCGCCCCTGATTTCCCCTTACCTTCTCCCGAGCACGCCCATCGGGCGCCGTCGTATTTCTTTAGCTTACGCATCAGCCCCAAAACCCCAAACTATACTATGGTGTTGTCCCTTTGTTGACGGTTTACGCTCTTACCAAGCGCTCTTTGCAAAATGAAAATGCAAAAGGAATATTCATGAGGAGATTAGAATTATTTTTCGTGCTGCCATTTTCATTTTCCCTCCACCATCTGCCCATTTCGTCTCGCAATACCCTACATTTGGTATAATTTGGGTTTAGTTGGAAAATCAAAGAAGGTTGCACGGTTCTTTGGTAAGAAAAAAGCCAATTAAATTAGGTCCAATTGATTCAACGGGCTACCGATTCGACAAATTTGTAAACTTCTACATTTATTTAAGAATAATTATTATTTTTAATATTATCTGTTAGGGTCACCTTCGGAAAGCCTTTTATATCTTCGTGTTTACTGAGAATACAAGTAAGTGTTGCCTGAAAGTAGGCAATGATTGAAGGAATGGGTACCGTTTGGTCGGCACCCTTGACTCAACTGCTCCTTTTTGCTTTTCGCTAAGGACGAGAAAAAATATGATTTCCTTGTGCCAAAAGGGATTAAATTTACGCTCGTTTGTCCTGTTTATGATGAGTGCTGTTCGCTGTTTACTGTATAAAATTCAGCTGCTGTTGTATGTTTGCTATCTTGCATAAAAGTTTAATGACACAAACACCCAGGAAATGACATGAATCACACGTTGCAGGGCAGACACGGCTACAAAAAAGAAAAGGAACCCTAAAAAAAAAAAACACCCGACCGACGTCGCCATCGCATTTAAAATATTTTGTGAATTTGTTATGAAAATGCGTAAAGGGATTTAATAAATAACTGTAACTGCTTTTCACTCACCCTACTTCTCCCGCCGCCCCTTTTCGTTGCTCATTTGCTTTTTCCCGCCATTTTGCCGTAATTCATAATGTTGTTTTTTTTCGGCGCTTTCCATCCAGACCGTTCTGGTTCCTTGTGCATCTGTGTGGGATGTTTCTCGCTCTGACTCTTACTCCCTCTCCCTCGTTTCTCCCGCTTCTATCGTTCTGTGCTGTGTGGAATTATGTTTTATCCTGAATTATGGATTTTGTTTTGTTGTTTTCTGTCAAAATCATATTTTGTACACCACCCCCTGACTAACAACTGCCATCCCACCCACTTCCATTTTTCCTCTGATAACCCAAGCTCGACTCATTTACATGCTTAAAATTTCGGAACGGCAACACAGTGAAATATTTTTCATTTAATTCGATTTTAAAATAAAACTAAATTACTCGTGGTTTTACCACCCCAGATACATATTGAAAAGAAAAATGTGTTTTGCACAGAAATTAAAAAAAAATTTGAATGGGTTTTGTTGCGTTTTTAAATATTACCTATATTTATAAACTTGCAAACGGTATTAAAATTTCAACCAGATTTTTGGCTCACAGTAACGGCCTCTCCGATCCCTTGGTGCGCACAGCCCTGACTCGCGAGTCAGCAAATTTCTCTTCTTGGCCTCTGCCGGCACCCGCAAGATTGTAAATATAGTCTTTCATAAAGTAAAATAGCTATTTTTTTGTCATACATATATTTTATGCAATACAAAATTTTTGTTTCTTTGTTTAGTAGAAGATCCTTCTATATTCTTAAATAAAAATATCCGATCCTATCTCAGGAACCCTTTGGCCAAGTTTCCATACATTTCTTCGATGGTTTCGAAAATAATCATTTTTAACTGATTCATATCTGTCGCATTTAAACACTTAGTAAAAATGTTGCTGTGATAGAATTCCAAGCTCAGTTAATAGGTCTTAGGTTTCCTTGTCTGTCTTAAAAAGGCAATTAATGCCAAATATAAAAGTACAAATACCATTGTTTTCTAACCGTGTACCATTTTTGGGTTAGCTCAGTTCTCAGCTCGGTTTCAACTACAGCCTTCGCTTCGCCTTTAATGAGAATTTGTTTGTATCGACGTGGGGGTCGTGGGGGTGGTTGGTAAGGGGATTCCTTTCTCGCCTTGGTTGTTCCCTTTGGCTCGGCTGCTCAGTATAGTTGTAAATTTACAACAACAAGACGCCGGACCAAAAAAGTTTTTCAAATAATTTCTACTTAATGTTTAGAATTATTTTTAGCCGGAAATTGGAAATTATGAAGAATATATCACATAGGACAAAAGGGACACAGACCAAGGAAAGCATGAACGGAATGAATCATATATCTCTGGCTAGTTACCATACGCATAATTGTGCCACCAAACTGAACAAAGTCGTAAATTGTACACTTAACCATTTATATTTATTAATGTTGTGTTCAGTTTTGCTTAATTTCTTGTTTAATAATTGTTATGGGTTGACAAGGCAAGCTGGGTTAAGTACGTTATTTATTATTATTAATATTGAAATGCCGATATTTAAGTTTTTAGATAGAAATTAGTTTTATGTAGTTCATGTTTTTTTTATACCCTTGCAGAGGGTATTATAATTTTGCCATGATATTTGCAACGCAGTGAAGGAGGCATCTCCGACCCCATAAAGTATATATATTCTTGATCAGCATCACCAGCCGAGTCGATCTAGCCATGTCCGTCTGTCTGTCCGTCTGTCTGTCCGTCTGTCTGTCCGTCTGTCGTTTTCTACGCAAAGTAGTCTCTCAGTTTTTGAGCTCTCGTTCTGAAATTTTCAGCATAGTCTACATACATACATATGACTACTATATCTTATAGCTGCCATAGGAATGATGGCGAAATTAATGTAAAAAAAATTTTTACTTCTCTGTTTTTAAACGTATTTCTATAATTTTGGGATATAGCAGTTTTTTATGGTTCTAGAATTACGAGTTTCATTATTTTTAATGTAAAATTCTGCATGTTAAATGTAAAATGTACAAAATTCGATATTTTTTCAACATTACTAAAATGGTTCGATTTTTAATGATCCAATTGCAGACTGCAAGGGTATACCAACTTCGGTTTACCGAAGTTAGCTTTCTTTCTCGTTATTTAATGGTTTTATATTTATGTTATCTAAGAAAAGTATATTGGCACATTACAGATAAATGAAAAAGAATGCATTCAACTTGTTTCTGAATACTTTGATGTAAGTCTTCTAAACCAAGCAAACAAATGATTAACTAACCAAACAACTAACTTATTATATCTTTAATTATATAATATTTATGCAGATAATTTGAAATTATTTAAATAAACATAATATACACAAAAACAAAAAAGAGTAATCAAATTAAATTAAATAAAAATACCTATTTTCACATTAAGAAATTCTTTTCTGCGAACTGCTTAAACTTTGGATTATCCCAAAAGCTATAAATAAAAAGTTTCGACACAAGGAAATGCCTTTAATTAGATAAACTGATATCCTGGTATGTTTCAAGCTCTCGAGGACCTTCATTCGATTGTCAGTTTCGGGGACGTAAACAAAATATCAGGTGAGCCCTTGTGGGTGACAAATTAATGTGGAGCTCATTAACGCGCTGAACGAGGATTACGGATGTGATTGAAGGTCCTCTGGGTATAAGTGCGCACACAGACGCGGCGAGGTTATGTACACAGATAAGGCGCACACACCAGCGCAGCCTGTATTCACATACAGACACAGACACATTATCTCGCCCCCATTTCCAGTGCGCAACACCAACAACAACCGAACGAGAATAGTCAGCGAAAAGTGTCATTATGTGTACATATAACGGATCCGACTCCACCTACAAGCCCCCCGCCCCCGCCCTGAACGCTCTTGGAAATCCGGATCCGAAAGCCAACAAACGACAACGAAACGACGGCGCAAACAAGGAGAAAATGTGTACATAAAACAATCTCGTTATGTCGGCATTATCCTGAAGAATTCTGGTTCGTCCTCGTCACTCGCAGCGCCATAAATCACTCACACGCTTGGCACATTTCCACCCCTCCTTCCAGGCAACCCCTAGCTCGGTCTCTGTCTGTCGCAGGGTCGTTGGTTGTGCGCCGCTTTGTTTGTGTTAGTGGGGCGCGTGTCCCGATCTCGTGTTGTCCTGCTCGCATAAAAACATAGAGTAGCGCCTTGTTTTAGGGGAATTTTCTGTTCTGTTTTCTTTTTCTCACTGACCGCGACCGTTAATACACTGAACGTAAAGGGTATTGGGATTGAAGTTGAAAGCATAACCTCAAAAATAAACAATTTTGTATCAATTTTGTAGTATATATTATGACTTTAAATGTTATTTTCTGATTAATAATCCATTTTATTATAATCCTGGTTACATACTTGAAATACGCCTGCAATTTCCTAGAATACGACTTTTGAAAATAGTCCTTTTGATATTATCTTCAACATATTTTTTGGGCTTTCGCACATAAGGGAATATCCACTCTCAACTTACTTTCCAAGTAAACAAATATTTTTGTTGTTCAGCATATTTCCTCTGTTGGTTTGCCAGTAATTCACCCCGCGGTGACATTTTGGTGTGACAGACAAGACGTGTCCTTCGTCCTTTTTGCATTTTTCTCGGTTGGCTGTCTCTTTGTGTGTGTGTGAGGAAAGTTTATCGTTTTTATACCCTCGCAGTAGGTTTATTATACCTTTAAGAGGAGGTTTGCCATGCAGTCAAAAATATTCTGGATCAAACTTTTTCTTGACAATTCGATCAGTTAGTATTTTTTTACACATTTTTGTTTTCTTTTGTTTTAAAACAATTGCACCATTATATATTAATTTAATAGATATGCATTAAGTTCCTCGGGCCCATATTAGGCCTGCAAGGGTGCTTTAAACTTCGGTCTCCGACAACAGCCTTCCTTTGTTGTTTATGTTGATACAAGCCTGCGTCGTGGTTCGCTGCTAGTCCCCATCCACGTCCGCATGGGGATAATAGGATGTTAAGTAAATATTTAAAAAAAAAACCCTCCCACAAACGGGCAGAGATACCCCTCAAGCAATTGAGAAATTGTAGGCGACCCCTGCTATAGAGTTGGGGAAAAAAAACTTTCTCGGCCATGTCCATTTTCGACGGGTGGAAAAGTTTAGGCGGGTGGGAAGTAAAATGAGCCAGCGCTGGCACTCTCTAATCCAGTGTTTGGCCCCGACTCTTCGGCCGGGACACTTTCTGGTATAAATCATTTGCATACAAAATGAGTCCAATGAGAGGAGCCTGCAAGTGAGCGTCGAAGATGAATGCGACAACGACAACAACAACAGCGAAAGCAACAACGGCGTCACCAAGAAGGGGCAGGAAAAATCCTTTCAATTTTCGCACACATTCAATTTTATTAATTAAAACATTTTTTCCTCCCTTTCTCTTGGCTTCTTCTTCTGTTTGTGATTGGAGGAGCTTGGGCAATTAATTCCAAACATTCAGGACGCTTTTTCTTTGTTAAGTTCGGTGAAATTTTTTTTGTGTGTTCCGCTGTTTGTTTTGGGTGCGCAAATTATCCTTCGCTATCCTTGCGCGAAATAAAATATCACAAACAGTTACAGCCCCCCATAAATAATGGGAATTTATGCCACGCACCCGAGCAGCCGAGTAGACCCGAAATACAAAGGGCAGAAGCCAAATTTTCTCGCTCAAATTACCATTCAATCATTTTGTAATTGCCAGCTAAAAAGGGCGGCACTTAATGAATGAGAATAAGTTGGAATCTAGACTGTAGCGTGAGTACCTCACTTTACTTTCTTGCCTGAGCTCATTTACTTTGCCAGGCTCTTAATTTGTTCAATCTATTCTAATAAGCCTTCTATTCTATTCTATTTTGCATTCAAATTGGATATTTTTTCATTAGGCCTTTTGTGGAGGATGACTAGAGGTATAAGGAGAGAGATTAAATTATATTGATTTTATGTTGAGATTACTTTGGAAGTGGATGGAAAAGATAAATAGAAGAGAGTGAGCAATCAGCTTCATAATATTTCCCAAAAGGTAGAAACATTTAGTTCATGTTTTTGTATATTATTATGCAGATATAAATTGGTAAATGAGTCTAAGAATCGTACTTATCAAATTAAAAGGATTTTATATCGTTACAAATCTGTATATACCTCTCCCCGAAGACTAACTCTGGTACTTCAAGGAACACGCTGACATTTCCCAGAATTGTCTGGCTGCCAAATCTCATTTGGACAATTTTGCAATTTTAATCAGCTATAACTTTACGGGGATGGGGGCCCCAAGAGTTCAACCCCCAGGCACTTTCGTCTACGCTTTTGGATACCGCTTCGGCTGCTGTTTTTCATAAATCTATCAAGTTTAATGGCCGCCTCAGCGCAACACATAATTTTATGTATTTTATGCTGCAAATTGTTAGCCAAAGCGCACACAAACACAAATCAGCAGGAGCAACCCTCACCAGACCAAGCCGCACAAGACCACCCGAAAACAACCCACTGAGAAAAGCCACCCCAAGGGGAAAGGAAGTGAAGAACGAGACGAGAACACGAATTTCCACGCACATCTCCGAAGACTCACAAATTTCATAAAGTGGCAATTCAATCAATCAATTCTGACAGGAGGTGGCCATTGGGCTGAACTGTTCCGGCTTGGTCCTGGTTTGGCCCCTGCCTTGGCCATTGCCGTTATGCTCACGTACACAATCACACAACTCAAACTGATTTTCCTACCGGCCCGGAAAAATGTGGGATGAAGGAACGAAGAACAAAAGCAGTCCGCGCGACGGTGGAAAAACAAAGGCAGGGATCCCCGCCAAGTCGGGCCGAAGAAAGTATACATACACTTTTCTTCTGCCGCCCCATTTTGGCTGCTCCAGTCCAGTCAGTCAGCTCAACCAGCTGGCAGTTTAAATATTTTTTAATGGCCTTTCGTGTGGAGCTTTCATCTGTTCACCCTAACTCCCAAACTCACCCTTTTATCCACCATCACCACCCCTTTTTGAAATCATTTGTTGGCCTTTTCTTCATAGTCCTAAAACTTCAAGTCTAAGGATTAGAGAAAATTTGTGCAACAATGAGAAGAAAATGTTTCCGATCCCATAAAGAATATAAATTCTTGACCGGCATCACCATCGAAGTCGTCCGTCTGTCCATTCGTTTGAAAACCCTAATTTCTGGAACTTTGAAAAGCTTTGTAATGTCGTGCGTGTTTTATCTTCAATAAAACTGACTTGTAGTGAAATACAGGAAATCTCGTAGTCCAAAAGTTTGTTTAAGGCACTGACTCGAAGTTTAGATATTTAGAAGAAAAATGGCTAACATATAAGCAAACTATTAAGTATAACTTTTATTAATTTTCAACTGAAAACACTTTCTTGATCTGCTAGCTCTTTTTACAAAACCTGTAGACCAAAAATCGGTCAGCTAATAAAAGAAAGTCAGGATTCTAGCACATCAATTAAATCCAAGCATACACTCTAACTGAGACCCCGTGAAGTTTTGGAATAAAGTAATCCTTAATTTTTAAAAAACTGTAGTATAAGTAATTTATTTGATTCTTATAGTGTCAAAATAAAGGTAAAACAGGAAATAAATTTCAAACATGGCAACAAAGTGCTCAGATTTTCGAAAATTCATTTTAAATTTCAGTAAATATGTACGTAGACGATGTCTGTTCAAATCGAGGGATGGTGAGCGTGGCCATGACAGGTGATTGATTGACAGACCGATGGATAGCGTTGTGTGAGCGAGACCGAATTATATCTTTGTTCTCTATCGGGTTGATTTTGGTTTTTATCTTTGTCTTGCGCTGAAGGTTGGAGAATCGTTGCTCCGCCCTCGCCATGAACGAAGGAGAAATCGTACACATACAGATGTACATATGTTGCGTACACACAAAAAAAACTATCTAAAATTAATTTTATTGTTAAAACCGCGCCAACCTAAGAAAAATAGGTAACTTTTACCCCAAATAGTTAGGTTACCATAAACTAGTAGGTTATTTCTTTACTCTGATTTTTCGTGAGCTGTATTTTCCTTATTAGTAATTTTCGCCAACTCGAGGTCTATAGTCAACCTGATCTTCATATACAGTCCAGTATTTAATAGTAGAATTCAAAAATAATAAGATATTTACTATAAAATGTTACATTTACATGAAGAATATTAGTTTATTCATGTATAGATTCCACATTCCCCTATTAAGATTACATTTTTTTATTCTTAACATTATTTTATTAACACTTCACTGTGAAAGATACTCTTTTATAATCTGTATTTATAGGGTTACAATTTGTTATTTAATCATATAAGCAGTATAGAAATCGTATTAAATCAGGGGTCGGCACCCATACACTCACAGTTTTTTAGTGCGTATGTATGCGAAACTAACAGACCCGAATGATACTAACAGGCCCGAAGGATTTGCTTCTATGCTGCTGCGAAAGCCGAGCAATGGTGCATACATTTTTGACAACGCACAAAATTTTTGACAACAAAGCAACGGACAAATTGACAAACATAGAAACAGACAGACAAACGGATAGAGAAACGGACTGAGAGACAAACTGACGGACAGACGGACGGACGGTAAGATATTTTGCGCAAAAAACTAAAATTAAATTAGTGTAACATCTGTATTACTGAGTCCGAATCTAGTGGTCCTCTGAATTCCTTGATACGCATGAGATCTGTTAGGTGTGTACCATTTATTTTATTTCTAAGCTTGCTCAGAATTATTTTCAGACTTGAAAATGCCACCTCGCAGTTATATGTCGTACCAAACATTGAGTACAGCCTATAAATTTCTCTTTTGAGGCGCGGATATTTTTCCATTCCAAAGATTATGCCCTGCTTCCAAAGGAACGCTGGAATCACTCTGTAATTCAACAAGCTCTTCGCGTAATGAGGTTCCTAGATCTGCTAGTTCTACGGTAAATGGAAAATCATGCAGCTCGATTGCGTCTGAAATAGTTTTAAAATCAAGAAACCTTTCTCGGAAATTGTCGACCAACTTCTTGACTAATTCAGCAAATTCTTGAATTTTATGGAAACTTTTGACTTCTAACTTGGAAAATATTAGCGATGTTTTTTATAAGTCGACCAAATTATTATTTTCAAGGCTACTAGTTAACGAAACAAGTTTTGCATTAAAATTGGATATTGCTCTAATAAGTTCGAAAATTGTTTGGTTTTTACCTTGTAAAGATAGATTTAGTTCATTTAACATTTCAGTTATATTAAAAAGTCAGGATTTTCTATGAAAATTAGGAGATTGGCTGCGTTGTTTCCAATTGTTTAAAAAAAATGTGACTTTATTTCGTATATTAAAAAGCCATTCCAAGCATTATCTCCTACTTAACCACCGAAATTGTACATTAAAAGATCACCATTTTCAGCATACAAACTTTTGAGATCTTTGGCAAAAAGGGCTTCTTGGTGGATCATCCAATGGAAAGCGGGGCATTGAATTCCATTCTTTTTAAGAATCCCCACAAGATCGTTGTTTTTGCCTGTCATGACGGCTGCTCTATCGGTACATACTGCGCTTAATTTGTTGGAGTCTACGAAGCACATCACTTTCGACAATAGTAGGTCAAACAATATCTGCACTGTTACGTGACCATGAAGAGATATTAAATCAAAAAATTCTTCATATCAAACTAGATTTTTATCCACTGTTTTTAAGCAAATGATAAGCTGGCAAATACTATTAATATCTGTGCTTTCGTCCAGCGAAACAGAAAAATATTTGCAGGTACTCATCCTTTTTTTCGCCTGGCAATAAATAAAAAACTAATCTCTTCTGTTCTACGTGCGAGTGTACGGGCCGATAAAGCGATGTTTTCGCAATTATGTAATATGTATGCCTCTTTGCTCAGCATCCATTTCTTGTAAAACATTTAACATTAATGTTTTGAAGAACTCGCCGTCTGTAAAGGGGCGACATTGTCTGGCTAAGGCAAGAGCCACGGTATATGACGCCTTCAATATAGGAGCTGGCATGTTTTTGAACATGCGATTTGTTAATTGTGGGTGCAACATATATTGAAAAAAATTTGGCTTTCAATACCAATAATTTTAAAGCTCGTTCAGTGGCCATCAGTTGGTTATAGTGAAAATGTTTGAGATTGAAATGCCTTCCAATAAAAAAAATTGCGCATCGACTTGCTATATGTGGACAAATCAAGCATTGCGCCTCGCCTTCCATATTTTCAATGAAGAAAAACGCATGTTCCCACCCAATGTTAAACATTTTTTTGTTTAATTTGCCCCAAATAAACAAAAAAATTAAAAGCAAAAATAAATATGTTAAAAAAAGTCAAATTTAATCACTCAAAATTAAGTTGCATAGAGGTCTTTTGCTCATATAAGCTCAGCAAGCAAACTGATTTTCATATTTCCCCGAACAATATACGAAAGTTGTTTTTACATACAGTGCTGAGCTTAAGTGTTGGCACAGTTGCAAATGTCAACTTTAAACGTTATTCCCAGACGTATGAAGCATTTAAATGATTAAATTTGTTTGTATATAGTTGAATTAAACATTTGTGTATTCATTGGCACCATTTTTTATACTTTTTTTTTAACGTCCTTAAAACTATTTAAACTTAAACAAAAATGAACGTATTTTGTGAAACAAAAGTCTTGGCACAGTTGAGTTACTTATTTTTCATGGTCATTTTTTTTTTAGGAATTTGATAACGGAACTCTCCCTTAACCATATGGCGTCCAAAAGTTTAAGAAAAATAAACATTTTGTAAGGTTATTTTGACTTTTGTCTGCATTTAAGCATATGCACACAGAAATCAACGTATTTCAGCGAAAAAAATTCCTTAACAAGTATAATGAAGGATAATCTCATTACAAAAAAGCCAAGTTTATAAAATCTTATCATTCTTAGGCTGTAAATAAGGTCAACGGAAGCGAAAACCCTATATAAATTAGTTACATTTTTGAGGTTACGTAGCTATTTTTAAGTTTTAATTTGTATTTTATTACCAATGAAATTTCCAACAAAATGAGATATCAGTCACTTAAATTGAACAAAGGACAACAAAGATAAGTGCTATGTGCTTTGTGATATGTGCTACCGCTTCAGTGCTAACCATAGCGTGCATACAAATTTCTATAGAATCGTCATTTATTAGCCACATGGCAATGTCTTCACTAAGCGACCAGTGGGTAACTCTGCTAATTTTTGTCCAATTGAAATGAGTGAAATCTCATTTTGTTGGAAATTTCAATGGTAATAGAATGCAAAATTAAAAGTTAAAGAAATATTTTTTTTAAATATTTTAAACTTAAAAATAGGTACGTAACCTCAAAAATGTAATATACTTTAAATTTAATATACTTATCGAAGTAAAGTACTTTAGTTATTATGATAATATTTCATACATAGCCGAAAATTAAATATACAAATTCTTTCTAATGTTTAAAATTTTCTCAACTAACATTATAATTCTGGTTTATTTAGAAATTTCAAAATTTTAATTCTGCAATTGTGAAAGTGTATTTTTCTTTGCTCTGTTCCATTGAATAAAAACCTCCTACATAAATGTGACAATCGCACATTCAAATCAATAAATAAATAAATAAATAAATTTCGTTTAAGACGATTTATTAAAAAAAGTACAATTATAAAATTATTACATTATCAGAAACCATCAGAAAGAAATCTAAATTTCAACATACATATGTACATATATCTGCTTACATTACCGAATTTCTTATACAACTTTAAATCTGTAACGGTCATATGCTGCATTTCATCGCATGCTCGTATCTACATACATACAAACATACTTATTTCGAATTAACTCGAGTTTCGAACCCACTCAAACGCTCTCAGAAGCTCTGGCGTTGCTCTCTTGGTCTCGAGGTTTCGCTCACAACTTTCGAAAACAAGCTCTGTACAGTGGCGTAGGCAGATAATGCATATTTATTCAATGATAGCAGCCAACTAACAGAAAGCAATATTGATTTAATACGATCGAAATTAATAATAGTTTCAGAGTGTTGTTTTGTTGCCAGACATTTTTGACAAGCTTTAAATACAATCTTACAACAAACCCCTTTAATAAAAACATGCACACGCCACTGCCGGCGACCACAAATAAACAGCTGATTTTTGCGGCACGCAACATGCTGAAATAAAATGCGATACATACCTGCAATTTATAAGTTTTATCGGACTTCAGAACAAGTTAGATGGATTCTTAATATGTTGGTTTTAAGTAAACCCCGGGTTTTTCGTTCGTTTAGTTTAAACAATAAATCTTCAATATTATTCACAGCGCACTTTTCACTAGCAACCGTACGTCATGGCATTATTTCTCAGTGAAGTTCGAATTTCGAAGTTGCGCGAGAGAGAGCGTTCCTTGGTGAGAGAATATAGTTTGAGTAAAGAGCAATGTTCGAAAGACTGAGGGCTTCTTGAGTTTCAATGAGTTCAGATTAGGGAATTCGACATAAAGGGACTTGAGCACAATGAAAGAATACAATTTACACTACGCTACGAATTAAAAATTAAGAAAAAATGCACTTAAAAATCTGATACCCAAAGACATTTTTAAATTAATTTGATTAATATCGTTAATTCGTAACAAATACGTTAAAGAATAGTTTTTCTAAAATATTTGTCTTACTTTTAAATATTTTCAAATACAAATTTTGTAGTTCTATTGAATTACATATGTAATTAACCAATTTATATATATTTATTTATTTTATTTTTTTATTCATTAATTTGTTAACCTAATGTATTTATTTTTAATGTACTTACTTTTAATTTGGTAAAATATATAAAAATGCTTGCCATAAATAAAAAAAAAATGTAGAGGAAAAAAAAACAACAAGAAATAGAGCTAACTTCGGTAAGCCGATATTTTTATACCCTTGCAGTCTGCATTTGGATCCATGAAAATGTATCCATTTTTGTAAAAATGAAAAAAATGCCGCAGTTTGTAAATTCGTATAACATTTACCTACACATTAAAATTGACAGAAATTTATAGAAATACGTTAAAAAACAGAAAAGTTAAAATTGTTATACCCTTGCAGAGGGTATTATAATTTTGACCAGATGTTTGCAACGCAGTGAAGCAGGCATCACCGACCCCATAAAGTATATATATTCTTGATCAGCATCACCAGCCGAGTCGATTTCTACGCGAACTAGTCTCTCAGTTTTTGAGCTATCAAGCTGAAATTTTCAGCATAGTCTTATTTCTTTAGCACACAGTATATAGTCGGAACGACCGAAATCGGACTACTATATCCTATGACTGCCATAGAAATAATGGCGAAATTAATGTAAAAAAATTTTAACTTCTCTGTTTATGAACGTATTTCTATAAATTTTGAGATATATCAGTTTTTTATGGTTCTAGAATTACGGTTTTAATTTCATATTTATATGAAAATGTAAAATATAAAATTAACAAAATTCGATGTTTTTTCAACATTACTAAAATGGTTCGATTTTCAATGATCCAATTGCAGACTGCAAGAGTATACCAACTTCGGTTTGCCGAAGTCAGCTTTCGTTCTCGTTTTACATTAATTTCGCCTTCATTCCTATGGCAGCTATAGGATATAGTGGGCCGATTTCGGCCGTTCCGACATACATATGTATACTGCGTGCTGAAGAAATAAGACTATGCTATACTTTCAGCCCGATAGCTCAAAATCCGAAAGGCTAGTTCGCGTAGAAACCGACAGACAGACGGACAGACAGACGGACAGACAGACGGACAGACATGGCTAGATCGAATCGGTTGGTGAGGCTGATCAAGAATAGATACATTATGGTGTCGGTGATGCCTTCTTCACTGCGTTGCAAATATCATGGAAAAAATATAATACCCTCTGCAAGGGTATATAAAAAGAAAATCATGTCTGCGGTGGGACTCGAACTCAAACTCTTTAAAGTTCAAATTTAATTACAAGACGTTACTTTTTAATAAAACGCAAGGTTGTAGTCCAAGTAGTCCACGCAGCTGCATTACGAATTATTCGTGGAATTTTAACTTCGATATTTTAAAACTTCATAAAATAGTTAAATATGTTATTCGTTTTTACAGTGTGGTCACCATGCCCTGAGGCTATGTCAACGCAGCTGTGCAATTATTGGAATATTAATTAGACATAATTTTAATCAACTTTGGCAATCTCGTAGTCTCGATAAGATTCTAAACGTTTCCTGTGTTATTAGCCATCGGCTGGAATGATCGAAGGGAAGGGGAGTCAGAACCTCTCATTTTGCAACGCAGAATCAAAACAATTTCTCAGATGTCATTGGGATCATTTTTATTTCAGATTCTTCTTTCAATCTCTGGAGGTGGACTTAGCAGGGAAGTGGTCGAGAGACGGATGGGAGAGACAGGCAGTAGTGGAGAACTAATTGCGTGTTCAGTGCAAAAATCGTTTTAATTTATCGCCTCAGGTTGATTTTATGTTTGTATGTGATGCACACACATCTACATATTAATGAAGGCTCCAAAGGAGCCCATGGAAAGAGAAAGAGAGACAGGGACAGAGACAGAGACAGCTCTCGCGCTGATTTATACGCTTCAATCCCACATTTTTATTTCGTTGGCTGCCATTTAGCTAAAATATTTCATATCTGCCATCTCGAGTCTTCTGCTCCTTCTTCTTTTGCGCTTCCAGGCAGAAGTATAGAGCGAGAGAGACCGATCCCCGAGCCGGGAGAAGGAGTGAGTGAGAGCGAGAGGGCAGGCTATGGACGGTCGCAGCCCCGTAATTATGCGATTTGTTATTCGAGATTTGAGGCGATTGTGACTGTGAATCATGAGGACGAGGGAGAGGAGGAGGGAGCGGCACCACTAAAATGCGATTTCAATTCTGGCATTTTTGATTCGCCCGGTGTCTGCACTCGAAGTCCTCTCATCTCCAGACCCCACTCCACCTCTACAAAACTCGGGCTCGGGCTCAGGCACGGAGAGAACTGAGAGTCCAAGGAGGAGGCGAGGCCAGGGCCATTGCATGTGCATGTGGACGACGTACCACCTCCTGGCCAGAATCGCGGACAAACGGACAACGTTGGCTTGCTCGCATTCGCTGACTGACTGACGTACTTGGGGGCTGACTGATATGGGTGGAACCCAAAAGTGCTCCGAAGGGCCCCATCTCCCTGGACGCCCTTTAGCTTGGGGCACTCTGTGATTTCACAATATATTAAAGACTGCTGAATACACTTTCCGAAAGTATAATATTTTTAATCAAAAGCTACAACCTGAAAAGGGTATACGAGGTGTGTTCAAAAAGTATCGCGAATTTTGTGTTTTATTTTTAAATTGTTTATTTATTCATGAATATCTAATTTGTTCCCTTCAAAGTAACCACCACCTGTGCCAACGGTTTTTCCAATCTTCGATGCACTTCAAAAAATCTTTTTTTTTTAATCTTGTTCCCCTCCTCCTTCGATATCATCTCGTCAAGCGTAGCGTAACGTCGTCCTTTCATGGGCCTCTTCAGTTTAGGGAACAAGAAAAAGTCACAGGGGGCCATATCTGGGGAATACGGTGGCTGCGGCATCATTAGTGTGGCCAACAAGTTGCGCACAAGCAACGATGTGTGAGCAGGGGCGTTATCGTGGTGCAAAAGCCAATTTTTGTTCTTTTCGGCCTTCTCGGCCTTCTGAGAACATTTTGTACCACCGATAAACGTTGCTTCGGTCCAAGGTAGCTTCTCCGTATGCCACAGTTAACATTCGGTATGCACTTAATTTCGTTTTTCACACAAAATTTGATACAGGTTCTTTGATCCATTTTTTTGAGTAGGTAAAAATCGAAGACGATCCAAAACACGTGCAAGCAAAGCAGCTGTCAACAATTAAGTGAACATTTAAAATGGCCGAGCTTGTCGGCATAGGTGAGAGACATGAGTACCAACATAACGCCACAAAAAAATCTGAATTCGAATATACGTAACCCGCGAAATTCAAAATTCGTGATACTTTTTGAACACACCTCGTATTCTCTATCACAGTCAACGTAGGAGTCCAAAATATTTTAACTTTCTTTTAATATACTTTACATTTTATTTTGTATAAACAGTTCAGTATTGTAGAAAAAGAATTTCTAAATTTCAGAAAAAGTGCTCCTTGAATATCATGAATTTATTTTCTACATTTTAGAAAGTTGAGAGCCAATAGAAGTTTCATTGCGATCCATCGATTTTCGATGATAATCGATTTATTTCGTTCAGCTTAAAGCAGTGCTGTGTCAGCAAATTTCTCTGCCCGGTCTCTGCCGACACACGTAAAGTATGCCTTAATTTTGATTTTTTTAGGATTAAATATTAATTTTTTAAGTTTAAGCTATTTTTACAATATTCAAAAATATGTTAGCTATTGTTTTTGTCCCATATCTAGCCATTTCGTTCTACCTCTTACTCACACAAATGCAATTCAAACATGTTAATGTATTGCCTTGGCACGGCTTTTTTAAAAACATGACTTGACCATAAAGTCAACAATAGTTTATTAGCAACCGTTTGAATCATACATATATACTTTTACAACTGGGATTTTGTAAATTCATAAAATCAAGAGCCATTTTTCTAGTTCTTTAAAATGATTTGTAGTATTCATTGTTTTTTTTTCCTTTAATTAAATTATTTAAATATAGAAAGGAAGTCAGATCAAATGACATAATAGCACGTTTGGGAATGCGAAAAATGGATAGCACACTCTGACAATTATTTCTTCCAAGCACCGTGTTCACTGTAGGTCAAATAAAGCGTGAAGCTCAGCTCCTTCTCACATTTTCCTCAGAGTGATTGACCCTGCTCGGATATGTATGGGCTCCTCCGGTGAGTGTTGGCAGGGTTTGATTGCATTGCATGAGGCCTCCGACATGGCCTTCGTCTTCTGCTGGTTCTCGGTGTTGCTCTCATCTCCATCGCAGTCGCCGTCGTCGTCGTCGTCATCTGCATCGACCATCTTGGCAGGAACATCGTCAGTTTGGCTTGGATTTGAGCTTGAGCTTGAGTTTGAGTTTGGTTTTGAGGTTTTGGGCATGGGCTTGGGCCAGGGCCGGGGCCTGGGATTCGTTAGCTCTGGGAGCGGAGCTCGCGAGCATAAATCACTCTCCCGGCCCGAGGATCGCAGATCGCAGATCGCGCGGCAAGGGGGAAGGGGCTGCGGTGGTCCGGTAGACTCCACCTCCATGGAATGATCTCCCCCCGTCTCCCCGGAGCTGCATCGATTCATTCCGTTGATTAATAATTAATTTGCGTTGCCTCTTGCCTGTGATTGCCTGCGGTTGTCGGCCTCTCTTTTCCAGCTCACCTGACGACCTGACTCCTTTATAATGAAGGGTTTGAGTATCCGTACACGTCTGCCGGCATATATGTACGTGCCTGTATGAGTGTGCGAGTGTGGCATTCGTCGTACATCATCCCATCCCGAAAAGCGCGCCCAATGTTCGATGTTCGATGCTCGGCCTGATTGCTTTGGCTCACAGGTTGCTCCTCTAGTGCATAAATTCTTTGACTCCGAACAGGTATTTAAAGAAAACACAACCGACACAAAAGACGGCAGCGGCATAAATTAAGCGAAAGGTGTTTATGCACTCGACAATAAATCAATTAGCCAATTTGTAATTATTACGTTCATAAATCTTCACAACTTTTCGGCAGCACCAATGAGCAGGCCAGCACAATAATCCGCGATTCAAATACTTTGATAGTCTCCAACGACACGAGAGTTTTTGGCTGGAATCTTCGATCAGTGGGAAGTGCATCGATGACCTTCACTGATGGGCCCAGGCCCACGTCCAGGAAAAGAGGAAGAACTGGTGGGCGTGGACCGGCTAGTAGAAAATCCTCCTATGCGAGCTTATGGAATTTGACTAGCCCGAAGCTAACATGGCATGCGAAAACGATATTGGAAATTTGTTAAGGACTAGAACGCATAAATAATTTATAACAACAAATTATTAAACAAAATTTCATTTATATTTGATTTAAATTGATTAATTAAACTTAATCGAAAACTTGTTGACTCGTTTGGTCAAATGGAATAAAATCTTTGTAGCAAACATATCTTAAGAAAATACACTCATTTTGAAATCTTAAGTATACAAATTACTGGCAATTAGATTAGATTAAGAAAATCAAATTTAAAATGTTATTCATTTAGCTTTATTTAGCCACCAGGTTGCAACTAAATCCAGCTGGAGAAAGCGAAAAGAGATAAACTATCCATACTATTTTTGGTCACAGAGAAGGTAGATGCTAGACATCCATTATGTCAATTCAAAATTTAAAATAGTTCATTTTGTAAAAAAAAATATTTTGTAAATGTTAAATTATTGCTCTAAGTTATAAATAGCTTTGAAAGAGATAGAAAAATTATCTTCTACAAAATGAACCGCATGCAAATGTTGCCGCCAGGCAAACACAAGAAATTCTCAAGTCGGAATTCTGAGATATATGGGTTATAAGCGAACTAACAAAGTTGTAGTCCGATCAGCATCAGAGCTTGGCGACAATCCCCCTTAGGGCGGTGTGAAACATGAATGTATAAGCTAACCTGATGACAAAAATCATATGTGTAAAACTGGCCCAACATAGTTGAGTCCCAATTTTCGTGGATTAAAATAAGGCCGTCTATAGACCTCGAATAACGCTAATAGTACTTAATAAGATAGATAAAACGCTTGCTTATTTTGTATCTCACTGAGTCTAAATATTAAGAGCGTTCTAGAGAGGATAGGTGATGACTTGGCAGGAAGTGCTGACTGCCATCTCTTTGGAAAAACCTTTGCAACTGACAACAAGGCTACGGAGACTCGCTACACAGATCCGACGTTAGGAGTGCAATCAGATATACTATACTAGTAAGTTGTCAGAAATATGACCGAGAAAGCATCGAACAGACCCGGGGAGGAAGTATATATGTATTTTGATATTTGTGATGCTAAATTATGTAGGCTTTCCGTAGTCAATTCTGAGTTCTTCAACTCCTATATAATCCCTTAGTTTGTGCCTTTATCTAAATGAGATAATGCAGAAACCAATTTTTCAGTAGCACAGCCCCTGGCTGTATATTTTCTTTTTTTTTAAGTTTCGGCCGTCGCATCCGTCATTTAAATTCAGGCAGGTGACGCCCAAAATTTGGGTGTTTATTCGCCATTATTAACACGTCATAACTCAGCACAAGCCGCAGTAACAGCCAACAGCAATAAAGTTATCCCGGCAGGAGAACGTCAGACCACTTAGTCTTTGGCAAGCGCCGAAAGTTGCCATCAATCAACGCTGAGAGTCGGTCCAAAAGGATAAGCAAATAACGTGGACGCAGTGAGCCCTCCGAAGAGGCCAAAGGTGCCACCGCAAGGGTGAGGAGGGCCGAGCCTCCACCCCTTCATATATCGCTTATTTATGCATAACATGAGGCGAGGGCGAAGCCGCAAAGTGATTTTAAATGGGGCTCGCACACACCGAAGCCCAGGCCTTTAGAACTCGCTGATAAAATGGGGATACAATCGAGGAATGGGGCAGGAACAGGGGAGCATGGACAGAATCCAGTTAGCCGCTGTTACTGAACCATTCAAAATGTTGGCTTAAAACCAAAGAAATTAAGTGAGAAAGCTACAGTTGAGTGAGACCGACTGTGAGATACCCGGTACCTAAAGCATTGTGCGTGAAATTAAATAGCACTCGGGCATGGAACAAAAAAAATGTTGACAAATGAAGAAAAATTTTGCTAAAAACATGTTGAGCAACATTCAAAAAAGTCAAATAATGAACATGTTAAGTAACGTTCAAAACAGAAGAAGAAAAAGCATACACAGAAACTTTATTGTTTAATAACTTCCATGTTTATCATCCGATCTTACTCAAATTTTCAGAAAACGTCAGCAAATGCCAACTTATTTATTTTATCTATTTACTTTAAGCCCCAAATTACGACTAAAGCTTTTATAAATTTTAAATCAATCTTGATCTGCGTGCAACAGATTCCAATGTTGTCACCAAATTTGAAAAATCTAGCTCTTATAGTCTCTGAAATCTGTTTACCAACACAGACGGACGGACAGACGGACATGGCTAAATCGACTCGGCTGGTGATGCTGATCAAGAGCATATATACTTTATGTGGTCGGAAATGCCTTCTTGCCTCTGCCTGTTACATACATTCTCGATTGGCACTAACTTATAATACCCTTGTACCCTATGGGTGCCGGGTATAAAAATATTAACAACATTGTTTGCTTTTTTTGACGAAAAGATGGGATTCATCGTAATTTGCTCCGTTTATTCAAATTAATTGGAGCATTAAAAGAAAGGAAACTTACTTTTCGGAAGCTACATTTTTGTATCCTTACAGCTTGACAAAAGCTTTCCTCTTACGGCTATAACATAAAGTCACCCGATTTTTATTGAATAAAAGAAACACTGGTTTTCATATAAGAACACAGAAGTTGAAAAATATCAGATGCAAATTATAATACCCTCTGCAACTATAAGTTTATTTTTAAGAACTATGGAGCCAGTCCCCCATAAGTTATAGATGCTTTAGGAATAATGGGACTATGTTTTTCGTTTTTTTTTTTAATTTTCATTAGGGAATAATCATACTTTTTTAGGATGCCAGTTATTGCCATCTTACGAACATTAGGTAAAAATCAGACAACTCATCAATGACATGAAAAAACACATTTATTTTAATAAATAATTTGTACAGTTGCAAATATAATCCAATGAAAAGTCTAGGCCGGTAAGTAATTTCAAATGTATAATATGTCGGAGAGTGTGATCTAATATTTTTGCGATTAGTTAAGTAACTAGGTGGAAAATGGAATTTTACCGAACATTTTCTATTAAATTTTATAATAAAATTCTGCTCAGTGGGAGGTAACATCCAACGTCTAGTAGAAACAAAATGTAAATATATATTTTTTAAATTAAACATCTTCAAAGGATGGCCCGCGGAAAAGTCTCCTCTAATAAGATATTTCCAAGCATTTATACAATTTTCTCAGTCAATTACCAAACCAATCTGATATCATAACATGCCAAAGAACTTTGTGCTAGCCAAATTAAACGAAATCGTCTTTGTTTTTCGCTGGTTGGCTTCAATTCAAATTCAATTTCAATTCCCCGAAGCAAAAAGCATCCTTTTTCTCTCCCTTGATATCCTGTGACCATCGAGCAAGCCAATCGAATTCAATTCGCAAATATTGCAACTACACTGAGGACGAGGATGAAATTATGGGCGAAGCGTTCTGCAGTTGTTTCAGCTGCTCCATATGGGGATTGGCTTCCCCTTTCTGCTATGTTGCTCCCACCTTCCCACTCGGGGGCAATCTTCCTGCTTGCTCCGTAAAAAGCCGTAACATTTTCCGTGGAGTAAATCTAATTTCGCTGGACAAGTGACTGTCATTGATTGCCAATATTTAGGAGTCCTGCAACACACTGACCATGGCGACCAGTCGAGTCCTAGCCTATTCCGTGAGTGTGGTGGGACTCGCAGGATGGATCCAATCGTCAATCGTGTTGCGTGCTAGCCAGCATAAAAACTGCCCGTGTGCAATGTACGCCATTGGTGGTTCTACAGAACATTGGGTACGATGGTCAAAGTTCTATCCTGAAATGGTAACTCGAACTCTTTATGGATCCCCAATTGTTGGCCGCTGTAATACATCGATATATAGCCAATGTCCGTTTTTCGATTTATCCTATGAGATTAATGTAGAAATATATTTAAAAAGTGTAAGAATCTTATTACTAAACAAGAAACCTACTGTAAGCCAATGACATCTTTTGAATCAGATATTTCTGAAACATGATATCTTACTTCATCGCTTCCTAAATATGTGAAAGTGAAATATTACCCATCTGGCAAACTGTGAGGAATCTCGCATGATATCCACTGTGCCAAACACCAAACCAACTTTCCCGATTAGTCGTCCTGGCCTAAAACGCATCATTTCATAGTCGATTGGACAACGGCGACGTTGGTCAACCCAACCACTCGTCCGACCGCCCAGCCCAATCCAATCGGATTCCAGCTCCCTGGCAGGAAGAGTCGCTCTGATGTCTGTTATCCTGTGGGCGGCATGTGTCGGAATGTGCGTCTGTGTTTTAGAAAATAAAATTGCATTTTCATGAACCTTTTGGGCCTGGAATTTATCTGGCGCACAGATTTCACAACGGCACCCGAATGGGCAGGGCACGCACGATGCATAAAGCGCATAAATAGCTGCACCCGGTACGGTCTGTCCTCCTCGGCCCCCCACCCAACCCCGCGACCAGTCCAGCAGACGAACAGTTAAACCTCCCCGAAAAGCGCCCAGCCACCCATTGAACATGGGCCTGGACATGCGTGCATATTTACGAGCCGACTGCGGCGGCATCAGCTGCACCAAAAACTCGATTGCCCGGTCAAAGTACTGGGCCTAGCAATGCCACCGGGGGTTCAAGGATGCAGGTCCTGCCGGCTGGCCTCCCATTTGGCGTCACAAAATAATTACCAGAGCCAGGGGGACCGCTCACCCAGTTCACCCAGCTCGGCTTCACTCCGGTGATTGAGTTGGTAAAACGTTGCACTCGATTTTGATTTTTTGGGCGGGCTCTGCGGGGGCTGTGGGGTTGCGGGCGAATTTATGCGTGTGCCATTGGGAATGGGGCCCTCGAAGTTTAGCTCGGTTTT
This sequence comes from Drosophila lacteicornis, assembly GCA_008044355.1. NCBI lineage: Eukaryota > Metazoa > Arthropoda > Insecta > Diptera > Drosophilidae > Drosophila > Drosophila lacteicornis. The sequence continues at coordinate 51,869 of VNKF01007337.1, forward strand.
TAAGCTAATTTCGGCACGGACCGAAAAACCAGACCAGACCAGACCATACCGGGCCGACCAGCACAGAAACACATTTGAGTGAGTGAGCAAGATTTAGTGGCACACATAAATGCCAAAACCGAAATGCTCCAGTACCAAATCACGGATGCACCAATGACACGCCCCCTTCTCGGTTCGTGGGCATGGCCACTGCCATTGCCAAATATCCCTCCCTGGCCATGGGCCGAGTGGACCCTGGCTCGTTGGGAACCTAGTGCAGACACACAATTTGCTGAGAACCTGCCTGGCTTTTGAGCAAGTGCAGCTGGAAGCCTCATGATTTTCCCATAAATGCTGCAACAACGAGGATAAGAAAGGCATTGGATAAGGCTAAACGAGCTGGGGGTAAGGAAGCTTTTTGATTGAGAAATGGTTAGGCAAATGGAATAATTTTCCCAGAGGAAACGACGATTGCTTGGCGGAAGATTTTAATGTGATATTTTTGGTAGATTTGGTAGATAGTAGTAAAAAGTAGTCTTTATATAAACTTCGCGATAAATAATAAATGAATGTCCGAGTGGATCTACCAGCGTCCATCTGATCGACAATTAAATCACTGAGCTTTGAAAATTCGGTAAGCTGAAAATGCTGGGAAGTTTATAAAACCACAGGCTGTGGGGTGATCCGATTCTTAAGACTTAAAACTCACACACCTACAGACTGCCTATAGAACCTATACGATTGTTCTATGAATTCTATACTCTGGAGTATTAAAAATTTCTTAATAAGATGCTTATTAATTTGATACTACGAAAGTATAAATTTTATACTAATCTGCACCAATATTTCATAATAATCACTAACGCGACAAACAGAAAAGCACAAAATTCCAGCTAACGCGATATGTTATCGAATTTTCGATATAGGTTCGTATAAAAGTAATACTCAAAAATACACAATTGAAACTATAGAGTATAAAAACTAAACTTTGGAGTATACATTTGATATTTTTAAGTATATAATTACACTAAACCCGTTATACTGCTTGAGTATACTTTTAAGACAACGCGTAGAAAGGTTGTACTTTTGTTTTTTTTTTTTGGTGTAGACATTGCTATATCGACACCTCAAGTGAGGCTGATCAAGATTATATATTTACAGATATGTACTCCCTTATCCTCACTCCTGTCACATTTATGTTGCACAGAAACGGTATAAATAATTAGTCCTCACTTTCGAGGTCAAGAACCCCTCAACCGCTCAGTCACCTGCCAGGTCAAATCAACATCTGATCAGTCATCGTCTTTCCGCTAAAACCAATTGGCCAAGTGCATCCTGCAGCTGCGGCTGCTTGTCCCCTGTCCTTCTGTCCGCTGATTTGTCACGCGTGGTCTTCCCACCACATTGGCACCCCTTTTCCATTTTTCCATACTGTCATTGTTCCGCGGCTTGTTGGACTCCTCGAGTGACTTGGGGGCTCCTCAGTCGTCGATGCCAATAAATCAGTTTGATTTATTCGCCTCGGCTGGTCGTTCATTTTTCGATTGTTGTCGTCGTCGTTGTCGTTGCTCGCGGTTCTTCGCTTGTTGGATGTCTCTTCAGGCTGTCTCTTCACATTCACCTCGAGATCTCCCATCGCCCGGTGTTAAAAGATCACCTAAGTGCCAGTACCTCTGGTCCAATTTGGCCCCCAGTCTATTCGCTTACATATAGCAAATACCCATATCGTGACTTTTGATTTCATATTAAGATTATTTCCTACGGCTTGCTTGGTACGGCACTACTCACAGTCACAGTCTCTTGGGGTCTTGATGTGTGCGCTTATGCAAATTTATGGCTAATTTGTCTCGCGTCAGCGTGACGTATGCGCTGCTCTTGATTACACTTTTTGGATCTATCTTTCCAGTTCACTGTGGGTTGAAAATATTTACTTGCTCTTTATAAACTTCTCCGCGCTAATGTTGCATTGTCATCAGCTTTTAAGTTGACAATTTCTTCATCCATCGCGGCGATTCCAGTGCGGGAACTCCCGAGGCGGCATCTCTCCACTCCCCGCATTCGCAGACGTAGAATTAGTGACATAATTAAAAACTGTCAGACTAGTCTAGGACATCAATTATAGAGGAGGCCATTCGGTCGATTTATGAATGAGAATACTCTACACACTCTACACACACCACAAGCTGCCGCCTTAACGCACTGCAAGCTGCGAAGAGAGTGGCCAGAAGAGACTCGACAGAGAGTTTTGGCAACTGGGTCACTGTCTATGCGTAAATACAGGAAAGGGTAGGCGGTGGAGAGAGGCGAACAAAAGCGAGAGAGCAGAGAAACCGACGAGTGGAGACGAGCGGATTGAATGATTTATTTTTGACAGGTTTTTAACTTAAAATTAAAACGGTAAATCAACTTTTGACAGCGGAGGCTGCGACAAGGCTGCCAACAGCTCTTTTGCTAATGATGATGACGCTGCCAGCGAGAGCGAGTGCGAAAGAGTGTGGTGTGTGTGCTGTGCCTTTGAGTGGCGTTTGACTGTACCCAATTCAGGCGACAACTTTTTGCCAGAGAGTGTTCGGCACGGGACGAGCGGAAGGAGCGGGACAAATGCCAACAGTTGCCGACACTTGCCGTCGCTGCCGAAAAGAAGGAACTGTCGCGACAAAATGTGGCTGTCGCTGGATTGTCTCCGCGCGCTGTCTCCGTTCCTGTCATTGGGTAGCACTTGTCCTTGTCTCGTAAGATAGATCTGATCTTGACTGACATATGTATCTGTTAACTAAGTGAATTCGCTCAGCGTTACGCGATTGATGAGACGGAGAGAAGCAGACTCGAGACTCTCGAACCCAATATGCATATTTATATAAACGCTGTTATGCCCCTCCCCCAGCTCTTGCCCGCTTAATACGCTGCAAACAATGCCATAAATTGTCTGTCGCTTAATTCTCTGTCAGCTGAACTGTAATAAATTAATATAAATTTCTTGTCAGCCCGCAAGGAGAAGAACATTTAGCAGAGAAATGACAAAGAACTGCACGAATCGGGCGCAATCTGGAGCAGTTGTCTGAAATTCAGTCGATCAAAGGAAATGTGCATCACTAAGGTTCGACTCTTCATCGATAGGATGTGCCACTCCTATCAATGAGTCCCATTCCAAGTTTTCAGTTAAATGCGGGTTTCGACCTTTAAGTGCTTAAGAAAATTAATTTGTTTATTGATATTTTCGAATAAGAAATAGAAAAAGTAACTAGATACGAGAAAAAAATATAAAGTTTATTTGTAATATTACATTTACAAAAGCTATATTAAACTATTTAACTCTAAAAGACTAGATTCAGCCACAAATGTACATACTTTCTGTGTGTACTGTGCATTTGCCGGCAGGGGCCAGTCAGAGAATATTACTGACACTCGAGTCAGGCGCTATTGTTAAATATATAATATATATTTCCACAGTCAGAAAAACATTTTCAAGGACAAATTTCTTACATTGTTACCGTTTTTTTCTAACTTTTTTTACCTTTTGGTGTTCCATTCAGAAAAGTGTAACAAAAATTACCGTTTGGTTCTAATTCTCATCCCATAAGTTCACAAATGTAAATCAGTGGACCATTTGTGTTACATACAACATCGTTTGGTTATAGTTCTAATACCATAGGGTCAAGTGCGCTTCAAGGCCAAACATAAAAGTAAAAAGAGACAGAAAATAAACAACAGAAATATGCCTCGGGCGCTGAAATGATAATTTTACTGATTTTAATTCAGTATAACCGTTTAAACATATAGTACAGACTCAATAAATAATAGTTCTGTGTGTATTGATAAACGGCTTAGAATCTAAACTAATCTAATCTTACATATCTTTAGATTTTCCAAAAAATAATTTTTTTTAAGCCACATGAGGTTTAATAACCAGTTGGAGATAATCCGAAAATAAAAAAAAAGTTAGTTCATTCACTAAAAAAATCTCATATTTTTTGGGTAAACGGTATAAGTTTTAATTCATATTTTGCAGTCAATTTTTTTCAAAGATTGCAAAGACTTTCTGTACGCTGTCCTCCAGCCGTTTTCGCGTTTTCTCGACGGAGAGGAAGCATAATACATAGAAAGGTGACGATAGCAGACGCCGACGAGAACTTTGTTCTTCGCTTGAACACCATTAATGACTACAACCGGAAATTACAGAAAAATATCAATAAGTATTACGCTCGAAACTAACTGTAGGGATTTTAAAGAAAGACATATAAAGGTTTTATGTATTTTTTAACAATAAGCTTCGTAAGCATACAGTGACGCCTGGTTACTTATCCAAAAGTTATTATTGAACCTGTAAATGTTATAAAGTTATAAGTTATAAGTTACCCATTTCATTTATATTTAATAAATAATCGAATAATTTATTTTAGATTTAATTACATTTAATAAGTAGACATTTATGTAAAAACCTGCAGTTCAAATATTATTAATTACATGTTTAAATAAATAAATTTATTAATTTCATTTAAAATAATGAAACCAAATAGTTCTTATTTATATACAAAAAGGTCGCAAAGTAAATGCGAGTCCGGAAAGGGGTTAATATAAGACCAAATCAGTCTTATCTATCTATGAGACCATATGGGTTTTGAGGTGAGATCAAAGTGGTCTTTCTTAATAATAATTCCAGTTGGTCTGACATCAATACAAAATGGTTCTTTAAGCTACGTACTCACCAGCGCTAAATTTTAGCAACCTAATGAGTGCGAGCGAGAGACAAATACAATTTTTCGGCACCTCTTAGCAAGGTCGGTACGCAGATGAGCTAAGAGAAATACTAGAATATACTAGAATGAACATCGCGTTAGGGTCTTTCAAATTGGTGCGAGGGGAAGGAAATGGTTGATAATACGCCCGCGACCCTTGCGAAATGGAGACAGGCAATAGGAAACAAAGCGTTGTGGCGGGACTTTCCAACGGGGAAAAATTAATTTATTTACAATACAATTAAAGAAGATCCAATTATATGAAGTCTTGACCATAAAATAAAAAAATTAAAAATATTAAAACAAAATGAAGTCTTAAAATATGTATGTTATTTCACAGAGAAATAAGTAAATCAAACGAACAAATTACTTAAATTATGA
>VNKF01007338.1:0-37336 GCA_008044355.1 Drosophila lacteicornis
AAGGCGCATTTTAACATTTTTAATGGACAGCAATGGTTTTTTTTGGGCAATGCGTCCATATAACCCGAATTCATTTAGCCGTCTTCTTATGGTCTGAGCTGACACATTCACGCCATAATCAGCCACCATTTGACCTCTGATTTGCGTCGAAGTCAAGAACGGATCGGCTTTACTGATTTTGGCAATCCGTCTATCGTCGTTTAAAGTGGTTTTTCTGGGCTTTTCACGTGGAATATTATCCCAGGTTCCATGTTTCTTATAAAATGCAATGGCATTTCTAACTTTGCCACGCGAAAAATGTAAAGTCTTACAAATTTGTAGAATATTTTTGTTTTTTTCGTAATATTCCCATATAAGCTTTCTTTCGGCCGGATTTGTATTTTTATCTTTAGCCATAACGGTCAAATTGTTTTGGAAAACGTATTTAGTATTCAATATTTTAGTTTAGAAAATAAATAGCACAACTTTCCCGGAAAAAAACACAAGTTTGACGACTTTAGCTCAAGTTGGCTTAAGTATATGAGCAGAGCGCAATACTCCATTTTGACATTTAGTCCATTTTTTGGGAACCCCCGAATTCCTACTTGTAATTTTTTACTGTGATTAGCTGCTTAAATAACAGTGTTGCAAAATGTGAAAATTTCAGGCCGAAATAAGTATGTTCATAAAAGTTATCAAGAAAACAGTTTATGGTAGTGGCAGTGGCTTAAGTCTATGAGCACCACTGTATGCTTTCACCAGGGAGAAGTACGAATCCCACAACAATGATACGCGCCAGAACGCTCTGGCCCAGTAGCAGCTGGAGTCTTTGGACAAGCGCAAGCAAGTCGCGGCTAAAAAGTGCACAAAACTAATGCCGCCATCCTGGAGGATACGCATCAATAAAAACTAGAAAACTATTAAAATAAAAACCAGACTGTGGCCATGCTTAAGCATTATTTCGAAATAACTTTAACCTAAGATTAAAACTTGGCAGATACCTTTGGTTACCATCAAAAAGGATGTTGGTATGGTAAAACATTATTAAATGTAGTGAAACCTGGTCGTCAGTCAGCTGTTGGCTGCCAATTGCACCGACTAAATGATTATTTATATAATATGAACCCTTAAATAAATATATAATTTGTGTACAGTGCTTTGCTGTAATCACGATATTATATATTATTTAATTTACCACGTAATCTATTCGGTGCGAAACGTAGCTTTCGTTATATTGATATTGGCAATGTCAAAGTTTTACCAGCGGTAGGCTGTCGCAAATGCCATCATTAACTTTTATTTGAACCAACAGTTTGAATACTATAATATATTATATTACCAATTCCCTGGCTGTTCTCCACTTCACAGCAGCCCACATTGTCCACCAGATCCAGCATTGATTCCGCAGATTCTACAGGTAGAATAAAGATTGAAGTAAAAACGAAAATATTATATATATTATATTACAAATTCCCTGGCTGTTCACTTCTCAGCAGCTCATTTTGTGCACCAGCTCCAGCATTGATTCTACAGCCAAATCATTGTAGAATAAAGATTGAAGTAAAAACGAAAATATTATGTCCATGAACAAAAAACCAATAATGCGGCGACACCGCCTCGCTCCGCTCCAACTGGTTCACCCCGTGAACGGAATGGATATTTTCACAATGCCAACGCACTACATTTATTAAAAATTCCTAATGGAAACAGATCAAGCGGTAATTATCGAGGCCCATTATCCCATGCCAATAAAAGAGATACAAAGTGAGTTCTCAGACAGGGCTGATAGATTCTGACACTCCTGCCTGCCTACTTGTAGGCCTAGTATAAACCCCTTAAGGGCGGATACTCATTGTCTTCCTTAGGGTTGACTACCAGTGACAAGGTCGTCTTGCGGGCGTCCTCCTGGCCTAGTTGGCAGGGAGGCTCAGGCATCTTCTTGGGCCGCAACTTGGGTGCTCGGCGGCGCCTCACGGCTGATCGTGGTGGCTTTTGAATTTTACGTTTCCTTGCCGCAGCGTTTAGTAGGCATCTCGGCCGTTGCACTTTCCTAGGACGGGTTCTGCCCTTGAGGACAGGCTTTGCTGGCAGTAAAAAGGTCGGCTTTGTGAGGGCGTCCTCCTGGCCTGGCTGGCCCTCTGAGTACTGGCTACTGTCGGCGAAGGCATCTTGTTGTTGGGCCGCATCTTAGGTGCCCGGCGGCGTTTAATAGGAAGTGGTGCTGACTTCTGCATTTTCCTATGTCTGGCGCGGCCCGCAGCGCTATATATATAGGTACCTTGGCCGTTGCCGTCCCTAGACTTTTTGGGTTGACGGATTTTGAGCGTCGCAAAGCGGCCTCATGTTATGCCCTTGTTAAATTTTGGCGGCATGGTGAAAGTTTAATAAAACTTGCCTATTATAATAATGTGAGCGCTGGCTGTAAAGCTTCTAATAGCTCCCATTGAAACGAACTGAATTGATTTAACTTATTTATTATTTCACATTTTTATCAAATACAGAGTAAAGAGAGAGCTTTACAAAATCTTCAACTCCCGGCTTGTGTTCTCTTTTTGCGTTACTCTTGATTTTACAGCTAAATTGCCGCTGGCGTCGTTTACGTACATCGATTACGCGCTATCGCGGCACCCATCGGCATATCGATGGTTATCGGCCGGAAACTTTTTAAATTTGAGGCTGACTGCATCGGCGGTAAAAAATAAGATGAGCTATTTTTATAATTTAATGTTTTGAGTTTTGGAAAATTCTTTGCTTTTGTTGAGTCGCCTTCTCTTTAAAGTCGTCCCTTTATTGCTTTCCCTCTTCTCTTCTCGTGGCGCAATAAAATGTGTATCGCAAATTCTGGAGTTCTCATTCGGGCTGCCCTCCAAAATTTGCTCCCACAACGTTCTCCTAACTAAACATTTTGGCGCATTGATAAAAATTGCGCCTTTGACGTGTTTCCGACAAAAATGGCAAATAAACATTTTTTTTTTGCTCACTTAAGGGGCTGTCCATACGTAATCAGCGAAATGATTATGTAATCATTGTCCAAGAACCCCCCCTCCCCATATAATCAAACATAATTGTTTTATATTAAAATATATTTGAAAAACATTTATTTTTATGCATTTTTGGGGAAAAAAATGTTTATGATTACAAAATTATAGTGAGGGGGTTCAAGGCTACTGAGATGCTTTTCATAATAGCCTTGCGGGGTATTATAATTTTGTCCGACCCCATATAGTATTTATGTTATTGATCAGCATCACCAGCTAAGTCGATCTAGCCATGTCCGTCTATCCGTTGCTACGCATTCTAGTCCCTCATTTTTTTAGCTATCTTAATTTAACTTAGCAAGGAGTCTTTTTTCTATTGCAGCTTGTACACGGCCGGGATCAGACCACTATATCTTATAGCTGCCATAGGAACAATAGGGCCAAAATGTCATATTTTCGCTGTTTTTGAAAAATTAAAAATATGACCCTTAAATTATGTTATAGCTATACATTTTAAATTGCATGCAAATCGAACTACTATATCTTATAGCTGCCATAAGAACGATGGGGTCCATTTAACCAGTGTTTAAAAAACTACAGTCAAAGTGGTAGAAGTCGCAATATTTTTACTTTTCACTGCTTCGACTGCGAGCGATTTCTTAAAATGAACAGTTTCTTCTGCTTCTGAAAAAAACGGAAGTCGCAGTCGAAGCAACGGCAAAAATGAAAAAGCGACCAAAGTCAAACAGCAGTAACAGTCGCAGATTTTCGTTTTTTTGCATTCCGCTTTGACAGTTGCTGCTGCTTCGACTTACGCTCTCGATCGAAAGCATCAGCAAAGCGGAATGCAAAAAATCCGAAATCGGCGACTGTTTGATTTTGGTCGCTTTTTCATTTTTGCCTTTGCTTCGACTGCAACTTCTGTTTATTTCGGAAGCAAAAGCAAAATCAAAATCACATGAAATGAAATTTACTGCAGTTTTTTAAACACTGCAATTAACACATTTTCGTTGTTTATAAAGATATTGGATTAAAATAAGCAAATGTTCTTTTAATTTATATTTAGATATACATTTAAAATATCATTCAAATCGGACTACTTTATCTTATAGCTGCCATAGAAACGATAGGTCCAAGTTAGCCGATTTTTGTTGTTTTCGGATTAAAATTATATATATCTTGTTTTTATTTTAGTTATTATCTGCAAGGGTATATAAACATCGGCTTGCTAAAGTTAGCTTCCGTTCTTGTTAAATATAGGTATTATTAGTTTTTTTCTTAAATACATGAATATATCTGTTGAAAACGAATATTTTTATTGATTTAGCCATTTTTAGCCTTTTTTCTGGCCATTTGCAGAAAATGTATAGCCACTTTTGCTTCGGAAAACCTGGCAGCACTGCTTTAAAAGCCAATAAAAGCACAAAAAAAAGTAAAATTTTGACCAACGCTTTATATTATAAACATTTTTTTATTTATTTAACATATAAGTAAAATAAAAAAGGTTTTTTGTTAATGTTTAAATTTTCGGACACGGTGAGTCTGCGGCCCACTAATTAATATGACCGAATTTATCGAATAGTTGAACTAAAATAAAATAATATTAAATAAACAACACATAAATCTTAAATAAGATAACTTTAAATCGATTACCGTTACCAGAACCATTTTGGCATCCATTGTTATCGATTACTTTTCCATGGCGAAAATACCGACAAATGGAAATGGGTTTTTTGGGAGAAATGCTGCGTTCGATACGATAACAATTGGACGCAAGTGTGGATGGAATCAAATTTGAAAATCACAAGCATTGCCGACAGCATGATACAATTACACAATTGTATCATGACCGAAAGACTGGTTCCAATAATACCAAAATATCGTTAGAGTTACCATGCCGACAGTTATTATTTTTAGCTTGCGGTCATTTTGAGCGTTGGTGGCCTGGGCACACTGATCCAAATACTCTTTCCGTTTTGTGCACGAACCAAAAAAGATGGCCGATGTAAATATCTTTCAGAAATCCAATTAAATATCTGGCATCCGTGCGGGAATTGACCGAAATACAGTGCGAAATGAGCTCGGCGGTGCTTCACGCACGGTGGCAGATGTTATTTTGGAGCTCTTCAGCGCTACTATGCCGGCAAATGGCAGCAATACTGATGGTGTTTTCCTTTTCTTATGATTTTTGCGAAACAGCAAGTCGACGAGAATCTGAAGAAGAAGCGTACCTTCAAGAAGTTCACCTACCGCGGTGTTGACTTGGACCAGCTTCTGGACATGCCCAAGTGAGTTTGATTTGGAAATATCAATAACACGGCCCCTAATCGGCGCTCTTCTTTCCCGGTAGCAACCAGCTGGTGGAGCTGATGCACAGCCGCGCTCGCAGGCGCTTCTCCCGCGGCCTGAAGCGCAAGCCAATGGCTCTGATCAAGAAGCTGCGCAAGGCCAAGAAGGAGGCGCCCCAAAATGAGAAGCCCGAGATCGTGAAGACCCACCTGAGGAACATGATCATCGTCCCCGAGATGACCGGCTCCATCATTGGCGTCTACAACGGCAAGGACTTTGGCCAGGTAAGGAATTCCTCCTTTTTGAGCAGTTTTCATGACCGTATTTGGGGTTAATAGATTCGATTTTAATCAAGTGAAGATTCAGACAGAATAGTAAATGTGTATTAGCCGATTGGATCATAAAAGTAGTGTACAACGCCGAAACAAAATAGCTCCAGCATCAGCTTCTAAAAGTGCCTGTTATCCATAGAGATTTATCTATTTAAAAATCCCTTAATGATCAAATGTGTTGCTCTTGATATTATCTAAAATTGTTTAAATATGTGTTGTAGGCAAATCTCAAGATAATTGTAAAAACTAATTTTCAAGAAGATAGTTAAGGCCTATCAATATTTATTTATTTTATTTTAACAGAATATTTATCTGAAAATTTGAACTACCCAAAAGAGGTCACGAAAACTTGCATGTTGAGGCTATCTATAGTTACTCCAGATATCTAATTTGAATTCCCTTTATCCACAGGTTGAGGTCAAGCCCGAGATGATCGGCCACTATCTGGGAGAGTTCGCTCTGACCTACAAGCCCGTGAAGCACGGTCGTCCCGGTATCGGTGCCACCCACAGCTCCCGTTTTATTCCTCTGAAGTGAGCGCTGCTCATCTTTATTTTGGGATGTTGATGCGTAATAAATGAAACGTACTTTTATAAGAACTATGTTGCGTTTCCATAAGCCCTCAACCCGCCTCCCAACCAAGTAAAGGAGTGGATAAAACTTAAGAAATTTACGTTATCTATTTATTGGAACTTGTAAATCAGTGGCTGTGCGGCGATCCCAAATGGGAGCTATCTGCGCTGGCGGCGAGCGATATTGTGGCTGCTGCTGCTGGTGCGGTCATAGGCCGTGTCTTTCATAACTGGGGCACTCCGGGGACTCCTGCTCGTCGTCATCTCGCTGACATCGGCCGATCCGTAGGCGCTGTCTTTAACTTGAGAAGCATACGGGAGATTAGCATAGCTCGAGGCCCGGACATCGCAAAGCTCTGAAAGTTCGGCAAGGATTAGTAACTAGCCGGCGGTTGTCATCGCCTGAAGAAGGAGTTGTCTTTTGGGGTTAGGCCCGTGGATGTCTGGAGGTGCTGGCTCAGCTGCTGCAGGCTGTGGCTCTGGCCCATGTTAAAAGCGCCCAAAGCGGGATAAGCGGCGGTTACGATGGAGGACTTGAGGATGCTCCGGCTGGAGTTGCGGGTGCCCACTCCGATCGAGTTCTTGGCGGCGGGAGAGGTGTTCACATCGAAGGTGGTTAGCATGGGATTGCTGCTCAGCGAGCGCTGGTTCAGCCGAGGATCACCCTCACCTAGACGATTCAGCTCCGTCTCCATGGAGGTGTACATAGTCATGTTGCTGGCCAGCAGGTCCTGCCGCGAGCCCAGTGTCAGCAGGCTGTCCGCATTGTTCAGTGTGGAGGCCGTGGTGCTGTAGTTGGAGGAGGGACTGGCGGACTTGGAATACGACATGGCCACTTGGCCCATTTCGCTGGGACCCTGCTGCAGTGCCCCCGTGCGCGGATCGAAGTGCTTCTGGGTGGCATCTTTCAGGGTGCCCTTGATCTCTTTGCTGCTCTCCGGCGGGCTGGCCGGCTTGCGCAGTGACGAGATGTGGCCGGGCAGTGGCTCCCGGGAAACCGACGACGACGGAGAGGCGGAATTGGTCTCCTCGTTCTCCTCCTGCAATGAAGGTTAGAATGAGTTAATGTGCAAGTAAAGCTACTTAGGTAGAGGCATTTATAAAGATATTCTATATGTGAGTATGTATTTCCCCAAAGAACACTTGGTTAATCAGAGAACAATGCAGTTTTTTAAAGACAATTGAATAAAACTTGGCGAGTTGCCAATGAATTAAAATAAAAGGTTGTTCCGCCATGTTTGTTCAAGATCAGATTGTTTTAGCTGCCTAAGAACACAATCCCTTGTAAAATACGAACAGCGGGTTTCAAAATTAGTAGTTTCTAAAGAAGCTGTTGCTTAAATAAATTTTAAAGAGAACTTCAAGGTTTAGGTTAAGTTTCCTTTTATTACTCGAATTAGTTTAACTACCAGACTTTTATGGCCCAATCTTACCTCATCCTCCTCTGTGATGATGGACGACTCGATCCAGTCTTTGATGCGGTTCTTCTTCTGCTGGCGATCCACATTCGTCTCAATCCCGCAATCGGCCAAAGTGTAGAGCAATCGATTCTTCTCATCCGGACTGCTGTGGAAGGAGTACATGGAGGGACAGAGCTCATCCGTCTCGTATTCGGCCATCTCCTTTTGCGCTGTCTTGGCCAGCCAGCGGTCGTCTAGGAACTTGGTCACATCGGCCAGACTCTTTGGGCGATTGGAGATTCTGGCGAAGAAGCGCTTGAACATGCGCTGCGCATTCGAGGTGAGGAGCTTAAAGAGTCGTGGAGTTCGCCGCAGAGGCATCATCATGAGACCGCCCTGCCAGGCCAAATATCGCACGTATCTGGGATCATCAGATGCAGCCTTCTGCCAGGGCAAGCAACCAGTTAAACATACAAAGATCACGATGCCAAACTGCCAGACATCATGGCTGGGATCGGCTCTGGAATAAAGGTGAATATTATTTACTTGGAACCTTGGATTCTGGTTACCAACCCTCTACTTACTTGTAACTGCCCTCGGGCTTGATTTCTAATACTTCAGGCGGACTGTAGGGCAGCCACTCGTTCCGCCGCTCCACAGTGGAACCTGTGGGAAAGGACTCGCCGAAATCGCAGAGCTTGATGCGCTGGAAGTCCGAGCGATAGATTAGGACGTTATCCAACTTGATATCCCGATGGACAATGTCTCTGGAGGGGAAAGGAAGATATACATAGTAAGTAAATGCAATTCTTAAAGAGGAGCTAACATATAATCTGAATATAATCTATAAATAGTTAAACTTACTTTGAATGCATGTAGTCTATGGCCGAGGCCAATTGTTTGGCCACACGCTTACTGTAAACTTCGCCCACGCCCGAATCGGTCACGTTCGACGTGAGATCCCCTGAAATTCAGAAAACCTCTCATTAAATTGGTAATTTTATAATACACATGACTGGAACCCACCTAGGGGAGCATATTCCTGGGTGAAAACGTAAAATCCAGCTGTCTCAAAGGCCACATCGTAGGTGGTCACTATGTGACGGTGCACGCCCAAATGGAGTCCGTAGTGGAATTCCCGGTAAAAGTCTCGTAGGGTCACATATGGCTTGGGCACGGCTTTCAGGACCATCTCCGTCTGTGAGCCCCGGTGCTCGACCAGCAATATCTTCCCGAACCATCCCTCGCCAACGATCTGAATGATATCAAACTCGTCCACAAGCTGGATCTATATATAGATGACATATTAAAATAGCTGTGATTGCGACAAGAAACTACACATGAATCTTTTCGATTTGGTTGGTGATGAAACATTTTGGATTCAAAGCGTCGGTATTAATTAATTAGACAACTAAGTTGGAAAGGAAGCAGCCATTTTTGTTCGGGGAAAGTAATTTTATAAAATTTCTCCCCAACTGTAGAGACTGAAAAATATTCTAAATTCAGCCCCGATTAGTAATAGTTCCTGTTCATAAATTGACTCATTTCTAATTGACTTCCTGCACTGAAAAATCAAAGAGCAGAGCTTTGTGTAAAATGTTTCGCCTCGTTTAAGACCCACCTCAACTATATCGGAACAATTGAGTATACAAATATACAGAGATATATAAAGAGAGACATCGAGACAGAGAGACGTGCATATATAGTGGCGTTACCTAGACCTATTAAACATTACTGTATTCGAGACCGAGACGCCTGCCCATTGCTGTTTTTGTTTAATGATCAGAAATCTAATCGTTAACATGGCATTTTCCCCGATGTGGTGTAGACGATTTCCCGGGGAAGAGATTATTGGCAGATTGCCCATCATAACGTTCAAGACGCGACTGGGCCAAGTCGAACTCTTAATACCTTTCTATACCTATTTGTTTATTGTAGTATATATGCTAGAATAATAATAATATTGCATCTGGATGGTACACTCACTCACCTTCTCCAATTCGAACTCACGGATCTTGTGAATGTGTCCACGTGGTTTCTTCGACATTTTGGCTATAGCAAGTTCTGTTCTTGTTCCTTCAGTAATTGGTTTTTGGCTTGCGCCTCAGTTCATATCACTTGATTCACTTTCAATTCTGCGGAGCTTTGTCCATGAGCAGGCCAATCAGATAATTGAAACAGTTTATGTACGCGAATGTATCTACCAGAATGTATCTACATATTTACACTTTTGTATACAAGACGGGCGTTGTAAATATTTATAGCGACAGCAGCAACGGCTACAGCAACAGCAGCAGAAGCACCAAAGGAACACATTTCTATATCTGTTGGATTCCTTTATGCGCGCTAGTAGTATCTTTATTTATGTGCCTTGTCTGCTGGCTTTTGTTGCTGTTTCTGCTGCTGTTCCTGCACGCAGCTAAAGTAAATTAAGAGATGACTCGAAATTGATCGGACGCCTTTTCGCCTTTCGCTTCCTGGTAGACCTATTATTGCACATCTAGTGGAAATTCACCATAACAAATACGGGTAATCCGTAGAGCAGCGCGTGCACGTATAAATATTTGGACACGTACACACAGGCGCACACGAGCGGAAGAATTCGAAAGAATCGCTCGCCAGACGGCCAATAAGTTTTTAGAACCAGGCCGCCGCACACAATTCTTCTCGTCACTCTCCCCGGCTTCTGTTCGGTTCGGTTCTGTTCTGTTTTGATGTTTGTTTTCTCTTTTCGCGTTTATGCATAATATCAACAGCTAAATTAAAAATAATGCCCGCGCCTGCCTCTTATATAAAAACCTTTGCGAAAGTGTGCAGATTTTCGCCAGCGGAGGAATGAATTCGCGTCGAATTTATCCAGCGGAACGCAATCTTTCGCCACGCATTCTACACGCACTGCCGCAATTTTGTCGAGTGAGCTGGCGGCTCCCCACATATGTACATATGTGGGAGTATGTATGTATTTATACAGCTGCACCTGCAATTAAATCTGCGGATTGCTCTGCCACAACGCATCCGATGTTCACGAGTGCCCGTTGCCAACTGCTCTCGGTTGGGATTTAAAAAAAGAAATTCCGAGCACTGCACGCGAGCGGTTTCGAAAATGTTTTCGAAATATGTTTGCGCCGCTGATGGGAGATATTGATCGAGACAGAGAGAAAGAGAGAGCGTAGGAGATAAGTCCGTTGCACAAGATTTTAGCCAAAATAGAGAAGGGCCAATATCAGAGATCTTAACACTGATTAACCCTTGCAATTCCTGAAATTAAATTAAAAACCTGAAAACCTTTTCTGAGCTTTAAATAGTCAAATAATGCTCTGAGATTGCGTTTATTAATTTTTGGACTTAAAGAATATATGAAGAATATTTTTAAAGAAACAATTTGACAATAATAACCTATTTTATCATAATATCTATAATATTTCGAGCTAATTTAGTACTCAAAAATCCTAATTCAGCGGTTTAACATTCCGCTGTTAAAAACCTCTCCAAACTAACAGCACTGTGAGTCTGCACCAATACAGCCACAGCAGCCATGTACATCAAGTATACGCACCGTTGCCGTGGTATATGTAAGCCAACTCTAATTGGTCACTTCCGTTCCGGTTCCGTCGACGTTTCCTTGGCGCATGCGACTTTTAGGCTTTCAGTTTTGGGGACTTCAGCTCTAGAGGTTCAACTTCTCAGCCGCCGCCGCCACTGCTGCTGCTGCGCTTGACACACACACAAAACTTTTCCCTCGCACATAAGTGCCTGTGTGTGTGATAAGAGATGCAGCTTCTGTAACCACTTGTCGCCGACTATAAAAGTGGCAACTGGCCAGCAGCCATTGGCAAACGCTCGCATGTCACCGAAGGCGCAACAGCTCCGATTCGATACGATTTCGATTCTGATTCCGATTTAAATTTTCCATCGGCCCTCAAAGTTGAGAAGTTTTCCAAAAAAATACATATCTTTGCCAATGTATGTGAAGTGAATTTCGGGCTGGATACTGTTTGCGAAGCACCTCGCCTAGTTTTCTATATATTTTTCGACAGTCTCCAGGATTACTCAACAATGGATTGGTGCAACTGTAACATTTGAGCTTGATATTGTCTAGGTAAGCAGTGAAATTATGTGAATGTTAAACAGAATTAAATGGAGTGAGATGGAAATAAAATTGTGAAGTTAAAAATAAAGAACTAGAAGAGGTTTTGAAAGGAATCCACATAGCCATTTTTGAAGTTCATTTGGTTTATGTAAAAGGATTTGAAAATACATTCTTTTTCAGATTCTATCTAAATTAAAAAAAAGGAAATTTAAAGCTATTTTGTTTTAAGATTTTTTATTCTTAGCTTATAAGAATATAATTGAATAAAATTAAATATCAAGTGAGAGACTACAAAGAAAATTTCATTATTTAAAGTCGCCCTAATTACTGCTTAAAATGCACTAAAAAAATGTTCAAATTACAAGCCAATTATAATTAGGAGGGGAAAGATTGTAAAATGGATTTAAAAAGAACAGATTGCTAATAAAATGCCCTTTAAACATAGATATTTATAACTAAATTATATAAACGAGAGTGTGGCTATTAAAAATGAGTTAAAATTTTAATATATATTTGTAATTCAATTTAGAAATAATTAATAACAGACCTACAGGTGTTTTGAATAAATTATAATTGCATTATATTTGATTAATATCACATTCTACAAGCAGCAAAACTTTATTTTTAAAAGACAAGCTTCCTAAAGGTCTCTGGTTTGATCATTTCCAACTACTATGTAGTACCAGTTCTTCATCGAATCATAAAAAAACTGCTTTAATAATTGTACTTGCTCATAAATAAACCCTGAGTAACAGCTAGGCCCGTCGGGCACTTTAAGCACTCAATCTGCATTCCGCTTAATTGATCACAGCTCTGGGCAATTAAAGTCAGCGGGGAAGAATTAAGTAGATCAGATTAATTGTTTGACGTGTTTGTGGTTTCATTACACGCAAAGATTACCCGAGAGTTGTACATATACATATATATATATACATACTCGATATATATGTGCTTGTTCTGCGGTGTGGATGGGCTGGTCAAGTGTTTGCTGCCCAGTGTGTTTGGACATGCCACCTGTCGTATGCGTAATGTGCCAACGAGCTCTTCAAGGGCTGGGTGAGCACATGTCGTTGCCAAACAGGTTTCAAGTGGCCCTGGACACACTCATTGAGGACCATGGATTTGCTGAAGAGCAGGAGGATGGGCTGGGTTCCCGGGAGCTGGGTTGATATTCGGGGGAAATATACAAATATTCGGATATGCGAGAGCTAACTGACCCATTGAAGTGCTCCGATTTCACACAGATTTCAAAGTGCGGCGGCGGGAACTTTAGCGTGGTCGAACATCGACACGTTTTGGGTCAAGGACACGACGGGTTATATAGTCGCAGATGTCACCAACGGGACAGGTATCCAAATCAAAGACGCCCACGCCACACGATAACGATAACAATAGCATCAGCGAAGAGCGCGAAACATGGAGCGGCAAAGTAGATTTTTTATTATCGGTTATTGGATTCGCCGTCGATTTAGCAAACGTCTGGAGATTTCCCTATTTGTGCTACAAAAATGGAGGTGGTAAGTAGTCGCTCTAACTCTATTTTATTGTAAAACTTTACTTAATATGGCATCCTTTCTTATAAAATGTAAAAGCAATTCGATCAAAATATGTAATTAGATTGAGTTTGAATATTATTAAATTTTTCATTTAATTTAAATTTTATTTATTGCTTTTAAATACGATAATAGATGGCTGTAGAATTAAAATCAATTAAAAGGCTGTCAAAAAGTATGCTACATTTTAGGGAACAACCAAATTAGGTCATGAAATATTTCATTGTCTACTTTTTGGCATACTTTCAATTGATTTCCACAGCACTACCATTTCTAGTAAAGTTAAAGAATAAATATTCTTAAGGATTCTTGTCTTATTTAACCACACCGAATACTAGGCCAATTCTTGTGGCATTTTTCTCTGTGTGAACTGGCCAATTAGGGGACAAAGACATTTCGTGAATCGCTCTGGCTGAGTGAAAATAATTTATATGGCTTTACACATCATTGGGCTCGCCACGGAACCCGTCGCCTTCCGCTCTTCGCATTTCGCACTCCGCATTTCCCTTTCGGCCTTGTTAACACTTTGTCAAAGTGGTGCGAAGTGCTGTAACCGGAGGGTGGAGGCAAAGGCGGGACACGGTCCTCGCTCGCATCCTTTGTGGAATAGCACAGGACGGGGGATGGACGCGACACACTCGAACACTTACCACGCTTCCTGATCCTCGCTTCGTCGACGCCATCATTCAAAACAATTCTAAAAGTTAAGTGCTTCTGTATGACAACTAAATCTGGCAGTCATAATCGCATTTGGCCTGCTTACTCTTTACCCTCCTGCACTCGCCTTCACCCCATTTCTGGGCAATATGTCAGCCGTCTGATGTGGAGTTCAGAGCTCTGTGCTCTCTAGGCTTTTGTTGCCTGAGCACTTTCCCACTTTCCACATCGCATTGTGGGAAATTCATGTGCGAAACATGTCTTCACCCCATTTTCCCCTGATGGCGGCACTTTCCCGCTGATGCGATGTGAATGTGGCTCCTTCGATATAGTTATTACTATTTTATGACTTTTTTTTTTGCTGCTCCCTCAAAGCTGACGCTCCTGCCTTTAAATTCATAATAATAAATTGTTATATTTATACGCTTCATTGCGTTCAATCAGTGGCTCCGACCACGGCTTAAGTTCCACTTTATGTCCGTTGCCAGGGACCACGGAACTCGCTCAGGTTGCGATTATTGCCACAGCTTAGTCGGTATTATTTATTCTCTTTCCCATTTTCCTGCTACTTACTCCGACACAGGGGAAGAGCAAGCTGTCCTGGCAGCAACAGGCTGCGCCAGCCACAATGTCCTGGATTAGGGCTAAAAACCCCAAGGAGTGGCACTTGCTTAGGCACCATCGGGCGTAGATCGCGCATAGGTACATCATGCATACTTACTAGGTTAAATATGCATTTTGTCTAACGGAATTTTGCCTCTTCCTGCCACTTTAGGGCTTTAAAATCACTTGACAGTGTGCAAACTTTTTGAATGCAATTAAAGCCAATGTTCTTATAACACAGATTCTGCTAGTTAGACCGTAATCAGTAACCGATGGACATAGACATAAATTGTCCCAGTTTTGACCGACTGATGGCGTGGAAATTCAATTACTGGCACACATATTTTCCACGGTGTCCATGACGAGCTGCTGGAAAATCTAAGGGGGAAATGCACTTGAAGCAACGGAAATTATGGCTTCAACAACAGTGCCGGGGACGTCATAGATGGCCTGACTTTATTTTAGACGTTTTTGTTTTACATTTCCACCATAATTGACACGACAGAAGGAAGCCTCCGAGGCAGCCAGATCCTTTGTAGCTACGTATGTACGTATGTACAGCACCCATGCATACATAGGGTGGCTGGGCGGGTATATAATGCCCGTAGACGACTTTGTCGGCCACTTTGCCTGCTAATAGACATAATCAAATCATAAAAACATCATCCCCTGTCACTCAACAAAGTATCGATGGCACTCTACCAATTGTCGGGCCCAAAAGGGGGGTTTTCCCCGGAGGTGACGGAGATGACTGCAGGAGACAGGCGTCCTTCCTCTTCAGCTCCCTTCGTTGTCTCCCTGGCAGGCTGCTGTTAATGTTTTTAAAATGTCCTTAGAGAGTGGCACTTGTAAAACAATTTGATTTTGTGTACCATCGAACACACATAAAAGTATGGCACGCTGGTGTCTATGTATTCGCTATGTGTGTAATTATGTTTGCCGACAAGAGCGAGGCGAACAATGCAGGGGCTGTGACACGGGTCAGTCGCCAAGTGAGGCGGTTATGCAATCATTATCGTAAAAAAGTTATTGATTGCGCCTACGGCTAAAATGCAGGCGAGGTGAAAGTCAAGAAAATTCGAGAGAAGGAAGGGAAAACTATATACTACCCCACATATAATATGTTTCTGAGGCGTATGATGTCTTGGACTCTAAAATAAACGGAATTATTGCATACTTGTAGGCACTAGAAAAAGAGAATTTTAGTTAACCAATAATTTAAATCTTTTTTTCTAAGATTTACTTTTAATTATTGCATACTTTTACATAATAGAAAAAGAGATTTAAGCAAATCAATTATTTAAATCTATTATTTTTCCAAGACCCACCTTTGATTATTGCATACTTTTAGGTACCAGAGAAAGCGATTTAAACAAACCAATAATTAAAATCTATTATTTTTCTAAGATTTACCTTTGATTATTGCATATTTTAGGTACAAGAAAAAGAGATTTAAGCAAACCATTAACCTAAATCTATTATTTTTCTAAGATTTACTTTGATATCTATATTTACTGAATTTCCCTTGCTTGAGCCGAATTTTGTTTTAATGGTGACTCACTAAAATATATAAGAAAATTCTCCTAAAATCCCCTAAAATCTTTTTATTTTTCTCCCATTCCAGGCGCATTTCTTGTGCCCTACTGCATTATGTTGGTGGTCGGGGGCATACCTCTATTCTACATGGAACTGGCCCTCGGCCAGCACAATCGTAAGGGAGCCATTACCTGTTGGGGTCGCCTAGTGCCACTCTTCAAGGGTAAGTAGTTCTCGTCCTCCAGATAAATTCCTCATAATTTCAGAATTAATATATTTAAATAGGAATCGGCTATGCCGTGGTGCTGATAGCTTTCTATGTGGACTTCTACTATAATGTGATTATTGCCTGGTCGTTGCGTTTCTTTTTTGCATCCTTCACCAGCACATTACCCTGGACGTCGTGCCATAATGCCTGGAATACCCCCAATTGTAGGCCGGTAAGGGTTATACCTGGTATCTATAATATTTAACTAATATGTTTTTAATTTCTGCCCTAGTTTGAGAGCCAGAATGCTTCACGGGTCTCGGTGATAGGCAATTACAGTGACTATTATAGCCTGGGCAATCAGAGTCTGCTCTATAACGAGTCTTATATAAATGCTACGAGCTTAGAGGCGCCTTCTGAGGGTCACGTGGAGGGCTTTCAATCTGCTGCCTCTGAGTATTTTAAGTGAGTGGAAGTTCTAGTTATAATTACAATCTATTATATGTTTCCATTATATGATTTTTTAGTCGCTACATTCTGGAGCTGAACCAAAGCGAAGGAATCCACGATCTGGGCGCCATTAAGTGGGACATGGCGTTGTGCCTGCTGATTGTCTATTTAATCTGCTATTTCTCTCTGTGGAAGGGCATCAGCACATCCGGCAAGGTTGTCTGGTTCACAGCCCTCTTCCCCTACGTGGTGCTACTGATTCTACTGATCCGGGGTCTCACACTGCCCGGATCCTTCCTGGGCATTCAGTATTATCTCACGCCCAACTTTAGTGCCATCTACAAGGCTGAGGTTTGGGTGGATGCAGCCACCCAGGTGTTCTTTTCCCTGGGTCCTGGTTTTGGAGTCCTTTTAGCCTATGCATCCTACAACAAGTACCACAATAATGTGTACAAGTGAGTGGCATTTAATGGGGAGATCTACCAGAGATTATATATATATCTATTCCCTTTGATAGAGATGCCCTGCTTACCAGCTTCATCAATTCGGCGACCAGTTTTATAGCAGGCTTTGTGATATTCTCAGTGCTGGGCTATATGGCTCACACGCTGGGAGTGAGAATCGAGGATGTGGCCACCGAAGGTCCGGGCTTGGTGTTTGTGGTCTATCCCGCTGCCATTGCCACCATGCCGGCCAGCACCTTCTGGGCCTTGATATTCTTCATGATGTTGCTCACTCTGGGACTAGATAGTTCGGTAAGTGTTTACACTTTTTTTAAACACAGAAAATATACATAATTTCCCTACAGTTTGGCGGCTCTGAGGCCATCATCACCGCCTTGAGCGATGAGTTCCCGAAGATACGAAAGAACCGGGAGCTCTTCGTCGCTGGGCTCTTTTCCCTGTACTTTGTGGTGGGATTGGCCAGTTGCACCCAGGGCGGGTTCTACTTCTTCCACCTGCTAGACCGCTATGCCGCTGGGTACTCGATCTTGGTGGCCGTGTTCTTCGAGGCCATCGCCGTGTCCTGGATCTATGGAACGAACCGTTTCAGCGAGGACATAAGAGACATGATTGGCTTCCCACCTGGCCGATACTGGCAGGTGTGCTGGCGCTTCGTGGCTCCCATCTTCCTGCTCTTCATCACGGTCTATGGCCTGATTGGCTACGAACCGCTGACCTATGCGGATTACGTGTATCCGAGTTGGGCCAATGCCCTGGGCTGGTGCATAGCCGGCTCGTCGGTGGTGATGATACCGGCGGTGGCCATATTCAAGCTGCTTACCACGCCGGGAAGTCTGCGCCAGAGGCTGACCACACTGACCACGCCGTGGCGCGACCAGCAGTCGATGCAAATGGTGCTGAACGGGGTCACCAGCGAGGTGACCGTGGTGCGATTGACCGACACGGAAACCGCCAAGGAGCCCGTCGATGTCTGAGCTCGACCCATCGCTCGTTTTCAAGTTTACTACGTTTAGACTTGGAAATTTACCAACAACTCACGTTCACGTACTTGTGGCATTGCAGGAAGGGGGAGTTCGCGTATTTGATTTTGACATTAGGAAGCCAGGTCCCGGAGGATCGGCAAATTTCGCAAACAACGTACTTAGGTTTCGGCACCGGAAGAGGAGGAAAACCAAAGAGGTCCTAAGCTAAGATTAGCCTGTAGTTTGTATGGTTAATGCCAGTTATAAATAGCATACATATATATACAATGCTGTGTAGATAATACCAAAAGCCCATAGAACGGAAAGTCGTTTAAACCAACCAAAAATCTCGAAGTCTAGAAATCTCGAATCCAAAGAATGTTTGCATGTGCCAATGGAATTAATGACACACGATCGTAGCTCAACTTGGATCAAATTGGGCATAGAATCTGTACATACACAAGAATCAATGATGTAAAAGCTTTAAACACGTTATAGGATATATCTCATGGAACTGAAGCAAAAGCTGCCACAGTTGTGTACCCCAAAATCCCCTCAGACAGCCATGAGGGGATTTTGACATATCCTAAACATTTCCCCCGTCCATCCAACTACGATTGATTGTTCAAAGCAGCCATTTTGGGCAATCAATTGCGAGTTACGAAGCATTCCCAGTTCAGAAATCATTTATGTACATAGACTTTTGATATTTTGTAATTATTTTAAGGGTTTCTTTCACACTGAAGCAGAGCTAACAGCCATGAGTTCTGTTTCAAATTGTTGAAATAAATTATTATACTTTGAGTTACTGAAAAAGAGGATGGTTTTAATTTTAGGTATATCTGAAAAGTAAGAATAACAGCACTAGTTTCTTGATTAGATATTCGGGTTTTTATTCCAATTTGTATGCTTTGGTTTTCTTGTACAATAATTTCAATTATTAACGTATAAAAGTAAGTTAGTAATTGTAACAAAAGCAACTCAAATGGTTTCCATTTCGATGATTTGTATCAAGTAGCGCAGTTCCAGTTAAATATCGAACTCTCTCTCACAGAATCGCAGCTTTTGAGTAAGTATAGTTCTTAGTTGGGGGTACATATTACATATCGCATATATATTCGTAGCACTATGTAAGCTTTTGCATTAAAAATATATGTATGTCGTGTACGTTATGTATGGTATATGGTATGGTTAGTTCCGATGAGAGAGCTCTAACTCCCCGGTAATTGATACTCGTATAACATGTTGCGGTGTATGCAGATTACGTATGTTGGTCGGGTCTTGGGTTCTTGGTTAAGGTTGCGATTAGGGTGCATCTAGTTAGATTTGCAACTATTGATAGATTATGGTATCCGTTTCTGGTTTTATAGAGCTAAGCGTATGTACAGTTAATACTTTTGATTCTGATCCTTCTGCTTTGGTATTTATATTTATGTTCATACTTGTAGAACAGAGATGCTCACACAGGGTCTCCTCGGGTGCTCTGTGTGAGCAGCCCTGCTTCAGAGATATTCTGTTCATGCGCGGTTACGAGTACTTGTGGGTCGGGAATGCGCCAACTTGATATTCGTGGATGTACATTAGGGAGTGTGTTATTTGGTGCTCCTCGATGATTCGCTAACTAATTAATATGCCATATGTAGATGGTTGTTGTGCAATAACGCCTAAAATCAATACATACAATGCTGTTCGCACAAGCAACACATACGATATCGCCACTGAAAGACACTTTCTGAATTGACAAATGATCTAATGACCTATGTGAGTGTCCTCGGATGATGACCTCGGCTAAATGTATAACAGTTATAAAATCTAATTCATATTACGTCTGTGCATTGAGATTTGTTCGGTGGATGTTATATATATATTATATAAAGTATATATCTATTATGATATCAGCTATTACCTCAGTAGAAAATAACATTTAATTTTAATCCGTTCTTAAAGCATTCGTTTTTCGAAAATTAAATTTTCATTAGAGCGCGCACACAAAACTGATTTTATAATTCGAGTTGAAATTTTTTCGTTAAACCTTTTTCGGGGGAAATATTTCTAGAGGATATATAGCACGGAATAAAGCCTTGGAGGCAACCCCTTCCTCTCGCGGCTCATAGCAAAAGCGACAGGGTTCTGAATTATTCAGAATCGGCAGACCGTAGGTAAGATAGTTAATTCAGCTATAAAGGCTACATGGGGAAACAATCGGTTATAAACAATATATATACGCGAATTTGTTATCAATTATTTAGTACCAAGTCTACGTAATAGGAAAAATGCCTAAAGTAATTGCCTTATGTACGCTTAAAAATTACTGTAATGCACCAAGAGATTTCACTTTCAGTTTTATCAGCGCTATATCCATATCCGTATCAGTATCCAATTGCAATCATTCAGATCAACATATATACGCGCACTTGTTTATAATAAGTACAGGCCGACATAAAGTATGAGATACCTAGTCCAACATTCATATTCGAGTTATTTGCTATGCACTTTACGAATATCTATATCCCTTTTGTGTGTGAGTCCCCAGCTCCGACCTAGGTCTGCTGTATTGAACTCAAGAATGCAGGATCCACCGAGGCCACCTTGGCCGTGAGGAAGGCATGCATGCAGAAGAGCAGGCTCTGGAGGACTTGGCATTCCAGTTCCTAATAAAAGTTAATGATGATTAAGTAGGTTAATTTTTTAGTAAAATCAAGCTGCTAGTACCTTTGTTTCTATAGCCCGGCTATCGTGGTCCTGGAAGTGCAGCTTCAGCTTGGACTTGCCATCGTCACTGGAGCCCCTCAGCTGGGAGAACTTGTACTGCCAGACAATGGCCGAGTCGGCACCTTCGGCGAGTGAAAATCCAGCCTGCCAGTCCAGCGTGAGTCCGCCACTCTTTCCATGATGCGAGACGGCAAATGTTTTGCGCTAACGATAAAGGAATGAAGGATTTAATTAAGTCACCTGTATTTATACGCATAAATGGCTTCAACTCACGCCCAGCTTAATAACACTGGTCACGATAGCCGCATTCCAGCTGTTTTCGATCCTCAGGAGCTCCTGTCGGGTTTCCACGCTCAAGTAGCGGGGTTCATGCCCTGAGCTTTGGAGCAGGAAGCAGTGTTGGCGGCTATCCACAGTCTCCGATTCCTTGACAATGCGGAACATGGTCTGGTATACCTTGTAGACGACCAAGGCCTTGCTGATGCCAGCCACATTTAGCTACGTTTAAGCAAATATATAATTAATGATTTAATTTAATTTAATTTCATAAATCGGATACTTACTGGCGGCGTTTCAAAGAGCATCACTTCCGTTCCCTTGAGCAGCAGAAATCGGGGCTTATAGCTCTGCCAAGATATATTGTTGTTAATGACGCCCTCGTTTACCCAACCCATATACTCGATGCGCTCGCCCACCGCAAAGTTTCGGTTGTACAGCTTCATCTTTAGGGATAAAAATATATTATAAAATATATTTTAAATTTATTTAAATGGGATTTACCTGTAAGTGAGTTAGGCCCACCACGTTGTCTGTGATCAACTTTAGCCATTGACTAAGTATGGCCAGTTCATCGCAGTGTATAACTCCAGTGGTGATGCCGTTTAGGCCACGCACCTCGAAGGCGTTTTGTCGCAGCTTATCGGTGCCATAAATGTATCTCGTCACATAGGCCATCATAAGAGGTACTGAAAGGTGAGCAAAAATTAAATTTAATGATGAATATTTATGCTAGAAAATAATGTAATAATTAAAAAATAAACAGTTTAGAAAATAATTCAGAAACCGTATTGTATCTTGATTCTCAGTACGAACTAGTTGGAAATTACAGAACAAATTACATTAATTCTTTTGAATTTTGATATAATTATTTAATTTAAGACCTTTAATGCAGCTTACCTGCCACTACATCAGTCCACCGCTTCTCGGGCTCCGAGCAAATTGACATGGGACGACTGCAGCTGCGACTTATGGTTCCACTATTGACGGAGGACTTGTAGCCCTCGTCGGCCTTCAGTTCGGCGCACGTAGCATCGTTGTCCGAGTCGGGCGTGTCCTTGGTTACTAAAATTGCAAGAAAAACAAATAAATTATTTAAGCTTCTGGCACTAACTCCCCCACCAAAACTCACATTGCTTCTGAAGGAAGGGCGTGGCAGCGCGATAGTGCTTCACCGTTAGCACAACTATATCCCCAGCATTTCGGAGTATATTGACCGCATCGTCGTGCGGACAGGCCGTGATGTACTCGCCATTGACCTTGATGATGGCATCGCCCACAAACAGCTGACCCGTAATATCAGCCGCCTGATCCTTATAGATTCGCGATATTAAGATCGGGAG
Organism: Drosophila lacteicornis; assembly: GCA_008044355.1. NCBI lineage: Eukaryota > Metazoa > Arthropoda > Insecta > Diptera > Drosophilidae > Drosophila > Drosophila lacteicornis. The sequence continues at coordinate 22,405 of VNKF01007338.1, forward strand.
CTTGTGTTCAGCTCCACCCTTTATGCTCAGTCCTAGACCGCCTTGCTTTTGGCGCGTAATTTGAACCATGCGTTCCTGCAATAGATTTACTCATAAATTCTCCTGAATTAAACCTTTAAAATGCCATATCTTACCTTGGATTCCATGGGCGGTCCATTGGGATGACAACTGGTTGGGGTTACTACCTCCAGTTTCTGCAGGGAGAGTAGCTCCATGGTGAGATTGAGTCGCAGGGGCTCGGGTCTGCTCTTGCCATCGCTCACATGGACCATGCCAGTGCGCACCTGTAGGGTATATTTTTATCTGAACAGAATCTATATGTGACTGGGCTTATATTTTTAGTCTACCTTCAGGTTCTGATCGAGTTTTTCTTCTATTGGCGTGGCCATGGTGTCAGAGAGCTTCATTATTCCTGAAATCATTCAAAATAGGGGATTACAAATGTGATTTATGTTCGGAAGTTTATGTTACAAATGGGATTTTAAATATGAAATGTGCTTGAAAGTGAAGCGGGAAAGATTTATAAACTTTGTGTCTCTAATAATATATGATATTTTATGCTTACAATAGAGATATTCCTATTTCCTAATGAAAAAAAGTGTAAATTTAATATTTCTACAGAAATCCCTTTCTATGTAAAATCTAACCTATAAAATCTTTTCTCACATAAATAAGCGACACAAATTAATGTATTTTTTAAGAAAAAGGTCTCCCCTTTAAATATGTTGATTTGATTGATTTCCCGGAATGAATAATTTAGTGTGAAACGAGTAAGGCCATGTAAAAAGGTTGGCACTGTTGCCTGACTTGCGGTAATAAAGGGACGGCCCGGCTACCCTTGTTAACCGATCCGATGGCCGCCAATCAAGTTGGCCCAGTGAGCAGGCGACTTCTGAGAAGCCTTCCTCCGCTCCGTTGTTATTGTTAACACGATGGTGTATGTTGTGGCCATGGCAATGGGCCGTGAAGCAAGTGCAATCAAATCCCGGCTCCAGCTCCAGCTCGGGTTGCCTTTATCGATTGCCAATTTCCACGTAACAGATACACTCAAGACAACAGAAAGCAACGCAATTGCAATCATCGGCGGAGCATATCGAATTACGTTTGCACACTGGGCCACCAGCCACTGATGAGCCACTGGCGGCGGCTTCGGTTCAAGGTGAGCCGTGCAATTGCCTTAATTAAATTACACATGCAATTAGAAACAATTAAGCGCAATCAGGCGGCGGTGTAAGGGAAATCTGCCAGATCAGATCGAAGCGATCCGTTCCTCGTATGTTACCTATTCCGGGAAAGCCCTGCGCTGCCGCTGCGGCATATGTTTTCCATTAAAGTGGAAAATAAATATGCTACCGGAAAACCAGATATGAGTGAAAACACATTGAAGTGCGCCCCCATCTGTCGATGTTTGCGGTGCTGCAGAATGCGGAGTGCTGAGTGCTGAGTGCCGAAGTGTGGCCGCAACTGTTCGTGGGGAACGGGGAACCAGAATAAGAGCGAGCATTTCGGATAACCACTTGTGCTCCATAAATAGGTGTTGCTCCTAGAGGAGGAGGTGGAGCAGAAGGAGGAGGAGGCTGAGCAGCGCCTTTGAGCGCCAAATATGTGCATATGGTGCCTGCCGGCCGCAATGCCATCTGAAATTGAGAAATTCGCCATTCGATGGGGGGGGAGGACTTTCACTTTATTTGTGAGCCTTGAATTTAATACGGGTTAAGATGCAATGGGGAAATAATTTAAATTATAAATATACTGTTATTTTGTGGCTAAAATTTAAGAAAATTTAATATATTAGTAAACTTGTTATTTGCAACATAATTTTTTAGGTGAAACAATTGATAGGGGTTGTTCTGAGGTTCCAGTCTAAAAAGAAAATACTGCCGGAGCAGGAAATGGCTCCACAATGTCGTAGTCCTCCAATTATTCTTAAAATTTATCAGAATTCCAAAGGAAAAGGTTTCTTATAGTGGAAAATGTACAATATACATATTTTTTTAAGGAAATTAATGATACACAAAAGTGTTAAAAGTTAACCTGCTCTTAAGTTCATAATCTTCTTCGTATTTTCTGCGACTGTATTACATATAAATGCTCGCCTCAAATTTTAAGAGCATTGCAACTTGTAAAAAAGTCGCTTTATCAATCCCCGGGTCCCCCTTGGCATGCCGCATGTCATGGCAGCCAGAGAATGGTCATTTGGCGGACCACCGGGGAACAAGCATACGCTCCGTTGTCCCGGGTTACCTTTGATTATGGCTTTATTACGTGTGCACGCTGCGCTGCGTGCTCCGGAGTCGTAGGACCGTAAAGTTGAGTCCGCAGCGGAAGGGGGGAGGGAGCAGGAACAGGATTTACTGAGCTTCAAACCAAACAAGCCAACATGTTCGGCTCAAGGGTTTCGCCAATCAGCTGTGCCTCGGAAAAGAGCAGCAGCAGCAGAAGCCTTTCGGGCTGTTTGCCTGAAGTTTCAGCGATTGAACTTTTTTTGCAGCTCTGCCACAAGCAAGTAAAACAAACACACGCACACCCAAACACACACACACACAGGCACACACAGTAACTGGGGGAGGCACACACTCGCATAACCGATACTTTTTGCCCGAGGGCAGAAACGTTGATTATTAATTTATGTGTGTTTGCTAAACAACTCCACCGCGCCCACAATATCGGCTTAGGGATTACCTCCTTGTATTGACGGATGTACTTAGGCTCGGCCACACATATATAGAGTGTGTGCTATATATGGACATATAACTGGCACAAAATCGTTTTTCGCCCGTCCAATTGGGTCACATTTTCACAGTTCACAGTTCACACAGTTGCGCTTGCTATCCTGGGCTTGAACTCGCGGGTCGCGACTTGGCCAAATCGCAGCTCATAAAAGTATGCTAACTTTCCGTTCTGTTTGTCACACTTTTGCCCACTTCACCATAAATGTATATATATGTTTAGATATCTATATATATATAAATTGGTTGGCTGTACTCCCAGCGCGGAGCCCGGGTCCTTTGAGGTCCAGAAAACAACGTTCCCAAAGCCAGAGCGCGAGCGAACTGAGAGTACCGTCGAAAACACACACCCCCGCCTCGCTTGGCAGTAGCTTTGTGCAGCCTGCAGGCCATATGTTTTGGTTGGCCGTAGAGTTGCCCCGATTCCGGGGGTTAGCCAGCTCGCGAACTTCCAAAGTTCTCACTGAAGCTTTTTTTCTGTGGAACCAAAGCTCTCTGATGTATTTTATTCAAGCTCTGAGTTCCGAGTTCTAGGTGGCGCTGAAAATACATTTTTGGGCGAGTTTAGTTCGGATAACAGGCGTATACTTGATATGTGGCGGTAAAGCCATTTACTTTGTAGGTAAAAAGCATTTTAATATATAAATATTTATAAAAATAAATATAATTATTTAATTTTGTGATTAAAAAAAGTATAAGAGACCTTTCTTTACCTTTGTAAGATAGTTTTCACAAGCATTTCTTTGATTTTATCTAATATTTAAGAACGAAAAACGTTATAGTTATCATAGAAATTATTATGTAAGTCATGTTTACCTTTTGTAAATTTATTCATTACCATAGAAATAATTTTTGTAAGTCATATTTTAATTTTGTAAATTTATTAATCCTTCATTGTTGCTGAAAATAAGAAAATTAACATGAGAACACTTTTCAAAATAAGTAATAAAGAATACATTATTAGTTAAATACTTATTAAAATTAAGTAAATATAATTATTTCTTCTCCTTAACCATTTTATTTATATTTGATTTCATGTTACATTTTTGTAAACATATTTCATGGCCCATCTTTGATAAATTTCCTTACAAATTACATCATATTGTCATATTCAACATATATTATTCCGACCCCAAAGGCCTAATATTTCTCAATCCAATACCTCCTGCACCATTAGCTATCAAATAAATAATTTTTTAAGCAAAAAGAATCCCATAAATGGCAAGAAATGGCTGTTGAAATTGAATAATTCCCAAGAGACCTTCAGCACTGGTATCTGTTGCTCCACCTGCAAATAATACGCCGCAAGGCTGCCATATTGAGTCCCATTTTGCCATGCAAGTCGAACGAAATGCTCGTTAAATGTTAATTAGAACGCTGAATCAGCGGCGTTGGCTCATTAAAAGTTTTGCGCGCCCATTTTTGTTGTGATTGTTAACCAGAATAGGGCCAAGTTCCAGGTTCCTTGTTTTTTCGACCCCGACCCTTCGCTCGGCTCAGTAATAAGCCCACGAATAAGTGGCATTCGAACACAATGGATGGGGGGCAAAGTTAATTAATGTATTAGCCAAGGTGAAGCCTCTTTGGCAGGTGAGAGGGAAATACTCGAATGAGGCCGAGTTTGCTGAATAAATTACAATAATACTAGTTAAGTCTGAATAATACCATCATAACAATGAGTGTGAGATCCTTGAGTATGTAGAATGCACCAGCTTTAGGATTTATTCTTGAAAATCTTGCAGGAATTTTGTGGGCAGCGGATGGTCCTTGTCTTCGAGGGTTTATTGGGTTTATTTATTATCTTTATAGGAGTAAAAAAGAAAAGACTAAGTAACTTTTATTTAAAATTTGGTAAATTAAGACATATTTCCTGTTAACTGCTGTTCTTGATCGTGAGAATTAGTAAGATCCACTTGAGAACCTGGTAATGACAGTGGCTTGGGCTTTGTAAAATTAAACGCGCGTATTGGTCTCTTAGTTTTTTTTTCTGTGAAGATATTACATTAAAAATTATTATTTTTTAAATTAAAAAGCCTTTTTTATATATAATTCAAATGTATATTTTTCCACTGGGCACTAGCCATTTTGCAGGGGTATTTGATCAGGAAAGTTAAAGCTTGTTCTAATGTTTATGTTTCTGATTGGGGATGAATGGACAGTTATTGGTGTAAGGCTTGTGGGCTCTTTTTTGAGCTTGATGAACGCAAATCTCGGGGTGTGGACTTCTAAGGATGAGGAACCTTTGGGCACTGGCCATCTTGCAAGGGTATTGGCTCAGGAGAGTTAAAGGTTATCCTGATTGGGAAATATTGGACAGTTGTTGGTGAAAGCCTGTGGGGAGCTCTTATTTGAGTGATTGCTTTACCTTCTACGCAAATATTGCGATGTGAACTTCTGAGGATGAGGATCCTTTGACATTGGCCACTGGCCATCTTCCAGGGGTATTGGCTCAGGAAAGTTAAAGCTTCTTCTAATGTTTTCGTCTCTGATTGGGGAATGTTGGAGTTATTGAAGTAAGCTCTGTTTGAGTGACTGCCCTACCTTTGACGAGCTTGATGCATAGAGTTCGAGGATGGCAGATCTCGGGGTGTGGACTTCTGAGGATGAGGATCCTTTGGGCACTGACCATCTTCCAGGGGTATTGGCTCAGGAAAGTTAAAGCTTGTCCTAATTTTGTTGTTTATGATTGGGGAATATTGGAGTCATTGAAATAAGCCTGTGGGAGCTCTGTTTGAGTGACTGCCCTACCTTTGAAGAGCTTGATGCATAGAGTTCGAGGATGGCAGATCTCGGGGTGTGGACTTCTGAGGATGAGGATCCTTTGGGCACTGACCATCTTGCAGGGGAATTGGCTCAGGAAAGTTAAAGCTCCTAACCTTTTTGTTTCTGATTGGGGAATGTTGGACAGTTGTTGGTGAAACCCTGTGGGCAGCTCCTTTTTGAGCGATTGTCTTACCCTTGACCTAAATCTTGGGGTGTTGACTTCTGGGAACTGCTGGAGCTTGCCGAGACCCGAGGGCGATCAAGACGCACCCACGGAATGCCGCACATGTCCATTAAAAGGCGAATGCGCTGAATGGCCTCCGAGCCGGATGGCGTTATGACTACATCGGGCAGCCGGCTGAGCTTTGACCTCCTACTGCTTCGATGCCCGTAAACTGAAGGATTAAACTGGCGTCCCTTTAAGGAAGATCGATATTTTACTGGTTTGCCCATTGCTGTAATCAAGCTGGGAGATAATGAAAATATGGTTCAGTGATGTCCAAAATTCTTACTCAGAATTCTGGCACAAAGAACACAGATTTCTAGGTTCTCAAGATTTCGGATTTGATCTGCTCCTATTCCGAGTATTTCAAGTTGATGGCGATAATGGCTTTTGCTCGGGCAGGTGAGCCAGGGCACCGGATCACTGGCAGTTATCGCGGTCTAGGAGCAGGAGGAGTCTGGCTTAACCCTCGAGCGCCGAACCCCGCCGGCTGTCACTGCCACTCAGCGCAATCAGTTGGGATTTGAGACATTGGCGGCGATGGGAACTAGAGTAAGAACGGATGCTGGAGGAGCTACGGCTACGGCAGCTCCATGAACAACAGCAGCCACAACAACGTCGTCGTCGGCATTATTGACAAAAGTTTTCCGTTTGTTTTCGGCGCCTTCTCCTCAATCTCTCTGCGGTTGCGGGAAAAGGGCAGCGGCAGCGGCAGCAGCCGCATTTTTGTTAGCTGATTGAAATTAGTTGATGCATAAAAAAGTTTGTTTGCTAACAATTCCGTTCGAAAATATTTCGGTTCTAAAGTAAAATTATGACTGCTTTGCATATTTTTCGGTTACCAATGTAAAACTTTAGGAGCCCCGGCAACTTATTGGCATTGGCAAATGTTGGGAATTTATGGCCTGTGCAAATGTTGGCTTGCCATTCACAATTTCGCCAAGAGTTTGCCCTTTTCCGGCAGGAGGAGTATCCTGCATTCGCCTGAATTCCGTAATTGCATTAGTCGCTCGCTTGTTGATTTTGGCCAAAGCGATTACATCGTGTGGAATTTCTTTTATTTTTAAAGCCCCAGTCCCAGTCCCGGGCTGAGCCAAATCAAGGAGCAACATCGTGTAATTGAATAATTATGTTATTGTGTGGCTCGATGAACTTGAGAGATTTCCGTCTGACAGCTGCCACGAAGCATGGTGCTTCGTATCTGCTAGATACAGGATACACACGATACACAGATACAAGATGCTGCAAGGATGCTCTACCAGCAGCGGCAGCAGCCTAACACAAAAACTTAATTAAGCCTGATTCTGGTCTTAGCACCTCCGGAACATTAGCAAATCAATTGAGTTTGGGGCAGGGCAGAAGTCTAGACTCGTGATTTGTGCACAGAAAAATATTGTGTGAATAATATAGGAAATATAGAAAACTTCTTAATAATATATTAATATAATTATAAAAAAGAAAATAAGTATTTATAAAAAAACATGTATTAAAGTTATTTATAATAGCTTCTATGTAGGTCTCTGTAAGTTTTAACCGTTTACTTTAATGATAATGAATGTAAATCAGTGTTGTCAGGGCTTTGACAAGCGAGCAAATTTCAGCAAATTTCTCTGCCTTGCCTCTGCCGGCACTTACAGTATGCATAGAACGTAAATAGCACACCAATGCGTTCAAATTTTAGTTTTGAGTTTATTTTTAAGAGTTAAATAGTTTATTTTCCGTAGTCATTTTTTTATGCAATATTATTACTCATTTGTAGCGTCTTTGTTCTATCTCTTACTCCCACAAATCAAATTCCAACTTGTCAATGTATTCCCTGACTATACTTAGAATATACTTAGGAATATTATCCTTCCCATAATATTTTCTCTAGTGTGCTTGCATAAATGGCAAGTATTCCGTTTGATTGGATGGTTGTCACCTACAGGATAACCAATTTTAATGCACTTTCACACTCGGGATGAGCTCTGCTGAGCTAAGCTGAGCAAGCAAACAAATCGCACAGCCTGCTGGCGTTCCGGGGGAAAATATAAGAGCAAGGAGGAGGAGTAGGAGCCAGAGGGAATCCAACTGGGCGATGCAGACCACGTATGCAACACGCCAGCGACAACTTCCGTTCTTTCTCCGGTTTCTGCGAAAATATACCAGTTTTTTGTAGCTTTTTTTGTATTTGTTGCTTCTTTCTGCCAACCGAGATTCACGGCACGGAAAATGCTTTCAATTTAGCAACGAGCACGATTCGGTCGAATGCATGGCAATCAAAATGCGGTTAGTTGCGTGTGGCAGCCGCAGCAGCAGGGGCAAAACAAGGGGTTCCGGGGGGGAGGGGCGGAACAGGGCAAAAATTCAGTGGCAGTGGCAATGGGCGGCGGCGGCAGTGCCACAACAACCGCGGTAACAACGCTGACAACACAATGACAACAACAGCAATCGCGAAAAAAAATGACAATTGTCAACAATTTTAATTTTCATATGCACGCAACAACGACAACTTCAGCAGGACAACAAGGATTAACATACGCGTCCCCCCTACCCCCAACCGGAAATGCACTCGCACACACGCTCGCGAATTGAGTTTTGTGTGTGTTTGAGTTTGCGGCCGGCAGTTTGTTTGCATTTGTATTGCTAATAAAGAGGGGAGGCACAGCCTATCTGCCACGCCCCCCGCACGGTTGCGGTTGAAATATTGTTAAGACAGGTCCTGCCAAAAGGAATAAAAGGGGAAATCCCAGGGGGCTACAGGAACTGCTAACGAATTGGAATCCTTTTAAAAGGCGCCCCTGGTAAGGGTTATTCGTGAAAATGGGGCAACTGCAACGGACTACATTTTGCTGATATTTTTTTAACCAAATAAAAACACTAGTAACATTGTGTTTTTAAAGATTAAAATATTTAACTTAATAAAGATAATATTTAATATGCTTTAAAACAACCTTTTGAGGCATTTATCCCTTCAGAGATTCTCTGAAGCGTTTAAGAAAACCTCTTGAGAGTCTTGGAATAATTTTATTAATTACTCACTATCCTATAATTGCAAAAGTATAAAGAGCTGCAATTCAATTACTGTCCCAGCTTAATGCATTCATCTTGGGAATCTATAATTAAATATTCCCACTTGCTCGGACACTTGCCACTGGCGCTGATTTACGATCTATAGAAATAGTTGGCCGTAATAAGCACTGGCAAAAGGTTATTATTACAGCAGGCATCCATCGCCAATTGATTTACGCACTTTGCCATTAAATATCATTTTGGGCTTCCCGCTTTTCCGCTTTTCCTGCCTTTCGCTGCGCTGCCATTCCCCAGCAAAGCTTATAAATTAATTAAAAAATCAGTATAAATACATAAATCAATTACCCGCCTCAATGAGACGCGCGAGGCACTCTTTGGCGCCAGCTTTGGCGCTGGGAAATTACTTGGCAGCTGCAATGACAAGAGGTCTGTGTGCCCACAGGGATGCGGCGGCAGCGGCAAGGAGATGCAGGAAGAGGAGCAAGATGCAGAAGGACGAGAAGGAGCGCAGCGATAAAAACGGCAACATGGCGTTCAAAGTGCACAAAATGGCGGTAATTCGCGCTTTGTTGCTGCGCGGCCAAAACGCTTCAATGGCTAAAATGCACAAGGCAAAATATAAAGGTTCGTACTCTTATTAATTCAGCTACTTTTATTACTTAAAAATTACCGTGTAATTAAAGAAGATTTATTTACATCATTATATTCACCCGTTTGAAGCTAGCTTGTTTTTTGAGCTTTAACATTTTTATATAGGCATTTCGATAAGTACTTAAAGGTCTTAGCTTAAAGTTTGATTCGAAAATTCCTGGAATATTTTTCTTACAGTGTCAGCGCCTACACAACAGCAACAGCAACGACAAGCATAACCACAACAGGAGCGCGAAAAAGGAGAGCGCGCAAAAAAATGGGCAAAAAGGCAAACAAGGACGCCGCTAATAAGAGCGAGGGCGCTGGGAAAGTGGGAGTGGCAGCTGGGCGAGTGCAGGCACTGCAACGCCGAAGAAAATATATTGTTGAGCTTAATTTCTTCCTCGCACTTGCACTTCCGCTGCCACTTCTACTTCCAGCCCGAGGGCTAAACTTTGTTCGAGGGCAAGAAAAGCGTGAATTGTTCATAAAATATACGCTGCAAGGACGTCTTGGTCTTGGTTTTGGTCCTGGTCCTCCCTCCCCCCTGGACCACAGCGGTATGTCATTAATGATTTCCTTTCATGCGGCCAATGCAATTACGTACTTTTCCCCATTGCCCCGATGAATTGATGGCAAGCCCGGGAGTTCGCTAAAGTTAGCATAAAGTTCCCTCTTATTGTCCGGGATTCCCTCATTATCCAACTTGCTCATAAGTTTACCAGAGAATTATGATGCCGCATCTATGTGGTCGTGTGTACACGTCTAACTATGACAATTTCATTAAATATGGCTAATCAAATAATGTAAGCAAAGGGAATGCCACAAGTTGTGCAGCCATAAGTGTATAAAAACTCACCATCAACTGGCCATATTTTATAGCAGAACTTTCTCCTCCTGACCACTGCAAAAGTGGGTGTGTGAATGTGTTGTTCCTTTTTCGAGCAAATGGAAAACAAACTTTTTCGTTGGACCATCAAAATTATGAAGTACCATATGCTGAGAGATGTAAGAGCAGGTCCCTTTTTTTTTTGCAGGCACTGAGTGATCTTGTTGGCAACCGCAATCGTACATCAACACGAGTGCCGGACTTTTTTTGTAATAACTGAAAGTGCGAGAAAACACCGGCATTTCCGACGCAGAGTTTCAAGTGCCGAAAAGCGGAAAAACAGAGGTGTTTTAGGGTCCCTAACAGAAAATCTTTTAACCTTGATAAACTGATAGAAATAAGCAATAGTTAAAGCCTCTTAACGAATCCCCCCTAAATTTATAAATAGATAAGAACAAGCCTTAATTACTCTCTACTTTCCAGCCCCTCACTTAGTTTTTTTCTCTTAAAACCAAGGTGTTAATCTCCCCGACTGAAGGGTTAATAGCATGCCGCACAAATCAGATTAAAATAAAACGAAACAAAAAAATACCTAAGCCAGAGCAAACATGGTGTCCTGGCCCCATTTTCGGGCCTCCTTTCGGCCAAGTGGCTCCTACTGCTACTACCAACTTTTCAATTACTGCTGCCCGGGCGAAAGTAATGGCTGAAACTGAGGCTGAGGCCGAAACGCCGGCGAGTAACAACCACTGCCAGCTGGCAAATGGCACATTTTGTGCTTAATTTCATTTCCGTTTAGGTGCCGCTCCAAAAATGCCATTTGGAGCCATAGAGAAAGCGGGAAAGCGGGAAAGTGGTCCTTGCTGCGCAACAATGAAGCGCTTGGGTAACGGTAAATTTCATTTTAAAAGCATTTTCATTTACATTTTGTCCATTTGATTTTGCCATTGAAATTTCGAAGCGAAAAACTTTTCCGCCGGCAATTTTATTGTTTCGCCATTATTACAGGTGAGAGCGAGTGTCTGTGTGTGTGTGTTGAAGCCCGAAAACAGTTTTATGACCCCAACGGTGAGGCAGATCCTTTGCAGGATCCATCTCCGGCTGTCCTGATGGGCTTCCTAATCCGTTTGTGCTTTTAGTGGCGGCGAAATTTTAACGACGCATCTTCGGAATTTGTTTAAGAAATCTATAAGAGCGCAGCCCATTTCGTTATTGCCATCGTTGGGCGCCCCTTTGTTTCCATTTTGGTGCACCGAAAGAAATGGGTTGCTTGAACTGAGAAAACGGTCTTTTATAGTCTGATTTTGGACACTTGAACCATTGGTTTAAAAATGTTTCGTAATGTTAATACAAAACCAGAATAAATATGTTTTCGTTTATTACTTTATCTCTATTATCCGTCGTACCTGTATTTTTTAAATAAATTATTACCAGGGCTGCAAAAAAAAAAAACTCATTTTCAATTCACTTAAAATGGTGCCCAAAAGTATGCCATATATTTAATATATATAAATAATATTTTATGGAAAGCTTGACCCATTTCTGGCAGCATTTATTTGGGGAACCTTTTGTTAATTAACTATTTTTCAATGTGTGTATTTCGCTCAGTGTCTCTGATTTTTCACTTTGTCTTCTTTTGACTGCAGCCATTGTTTGTTTTGCTTTTTTTTTGCCTGTTTGTAGCTGGGTTCTTTTTGGTTTTTATGCGCGACGTTGGTTGAACGCTTCGCTGCTTTGATTTGCCTTGCTTAGCTCGCTCGGTCCCCTTCAACCCCACGACCCCGCCCGGCAGGACCCCTGACCTTTATCCTGGCCATTGCAGGATACTCGAGCCCAGGTCCTTGGACAGGACAGCAAAGGCAAAGGCAAAGGCAGTAGCAGCGACTGAAACAGGAGCAGCACTCGTGCGCACTTCGTGCTACAAAGCAACAAATCGAGTTTGCGAATAAATGAAATTACTTTTCGGTCTAATGACCATCATCTGCTGATTTTATTAGATTTGTTTCCTTTTGCTCTGTGTGTTTGTTTACTGCTTCTACTGCTGCTGCTGTTTCCCAGCATTTTCCCGGCTTTTCCATGATTTTGCCTCTGCCACTGTTGCAACATCGAACTGTTTCAGCAAACTTTAAATGACTTTTGTGCCCAATCGCTGTGAGGAAAATGTCTGATAAGAGACGTGTTTGTTACCTTTCGCCGAAGTGGTTACCCCCAGGTCGCATCGAGGGAGGAATAAGTCAAAGGAAGTCTGAGATTAGCTCATTTTTGGGTTTTTGAGAATTTATCAAATTTTACGGAACGACTCCCGTATAAAGTTATGGTAATAATGTGATTCCCCGAGTTTTGTGATGAAAGGAGTACACCTTGAAATGTTGGAAATTTTTAAGTAAATATTTAGAAAACTTTAGATATTATTTCAAAAATATCATTCACATGCAAGGCATTAATTCCATAGTACAAATATTTATTGCTTGCTTTTGTAACAAAACAAAATATTTAACAATTTATTTCAATTACTAGATCATTTTTTCAAGTGCTTCCTTTGATTATCCCATATTTGTGTGGGATTTTCCATTCAGCCTTCCTTTTTTCCTCGCGCACCTGTTGTTGTTGTTGTTCTTATTATTTTCTCGGCTTTTCCCGCTGTGCCTTGGGCCGCACCCCAAGAAAGGAAAAAAACTGACATTTCATTTTTATGAAACATCTTATTTTTCTAATTTGCAACAGCAGGTGTCGCCATTTTCTGCAATTTTGTGTTTATATGAGAAAAGTGCTCGCTCTTCCGCCCACAGCCCTACAGCCCCCAACCCTCCGCCGGTGTTGCTGAGCGGGTGTAAATTCAGTTTACTGTAAAATTTAATAGAAAGCGAATTTTCCCCCACACAGCAACAGCAGCTGCGAGCGAGTGTGTGTGTGTGTGTGTGTGTTGGGGGCAACAGTGCGTATGTGTGCGTGCAAATTGGGGTCCTTTGTTTATAGTGTTTCACATGTTTGCATATAAAGTGAGAATTCCTGTAAAGCATGCTGTAAAAATGCGTTTAATAAGCTACAAGACGGCTAATACACGGAAATAAATAATGGAATATAAATGGGTTCAATTTAATATTATTTAATACTAAAATAAGGAGGTTACGAGTAACGGGAAATAAATAGGAGGAAATATCCTAAAAAGCCAATTTTACTTACATTAGTAAATTCTATTTTTGTGACATTAATGTCAATATCAAGGAACTTTTCTAACCTTAATGCTATATAGAAGTCTAAGCTAATTTCTCAACATTTTTTTAATGTGTATTATCCGCTTATATCTCCCTCTTTCCCAGAATAGTAGAGAACGGGCGGGATACGAGGGAACGGGGGACTGCCAACCGACCTGACGTCTTTATTAATTCATAAAACGGTACAAGCGCCAGGTGTCGTTGACGATATGTCTGCGCTCGGCATTTTTTTATGTTTTTAAAAGTCAAACAACGAAATTTCGGAAGCTCTGCCCAAATTACCAATAAAAACAATAGCAGAGCCACATATACATACATGTACCTAAAAATACTTGCATATGTATTTGTAAGAGGTGGGGGGTAAGCATCTTCCCCAAGATCCACCCATCCACCTTAGTATAATTCGTTATCTCTGGGGCGTATCAAAATCACGCTTGATTAACTTTTTCGAGCCATTTAACAAATAAGCAATAAAATCCGTGCATTTCCTTAGTCCGTGTCCAAGGCGAGCCCTCAGCCCCACAGCACTTGGTCCTCGCCGGCAGGATTCTCTCTCTGTTGTCTTGAGCAAATTGCCATTTTGTGTTCAAATGAGACATTTATGTTTTTTAATTTTTTTTTTTCTGCCCTTCTTGTTCCCGGTAATGGCCAATGTCAATGGGTTCAGCTGGGGGCAATCTGGGGATCAAGGATCTGGATTGAGTGAGCCTGGCATGGTGTCCATTTTAAAAATGGTTGTAGGACTCGGAGCGTGCTTTTGGGAGCTAATACTAGCTTATACTAGTCTTCTCATTACTATTGATTGGTAGATGTTAAATTTGGTTTTGATCTACAGCCACTTACTTTGCCAATTTTAAAAAGTACTTAGAATGCTTGGAAATATTTTATTTATTCGAGCAAGCGCCGTATATATAAGGGAAAAAGTATACGCACAGTAGTTTAGTGATTAAATTAACCATGATAAGGATCATAATCGTGGGCATTTACTTGATTCAGACCATTTGTTACTTGACCCCCTGCACCGCCTTGGCTTCCATCGCCTCCTGCACCTCCTGCACCTCCAGGAATGCCTACTCCTATGACTTGATTTCCTCCACCGATTAAACTTCCTTGTCCTGCTTCACCACATGGACAGTTACATTCATTGCCTGGAGCTACTGGAATTTTTCTAGTCTGATACGGGCTCTGTAAATAAATAAATTTTTATTAATATTCAGAGGATCAATACATTTTTGGTAAAATCAATGTCCGTTGAACTGGCTGCTTACCCAAAGTGACCCTTGATTGTTCCATCGATCGGCATTAGCCAGTCCCAGGAGCGCGCATCCGAGGAGGAGAAGTGCGAAAGCGATTTTCGGTGACATCTTTGCTTGGAGAGAGAGTCTGAGACACTGTGATGTTTATGCTGATTGCCAAGTCTTTACTTCTTTTATACTTTTGTCGTATAGAGGAAAAAATTCTAGGCAGCTGACACAGAACACCCAAATTCAACGAAGACGGGGTCAGCCGGAGCAGATTCGAAGAAAGAGAT
>VNKF01007341.1:0-34977 GCA_008044355.1 Drosophila lacteicornis
TGACAATTTTTCGCTGCTCGGGGGCATTTATCAAAGCAATTGCCATAAATTTGCAAGTGCCCCAACAGATTAACAGTCGAAATAGGCTAGGCTATGGCTATCTCTCCGCCCCTCCGAAGCGCTCGTTCGAAACAACAATTTGTGGCAAACAAAATGCAAAATTAACTGCATTTTGCAGTTGCAGCGCGTGTGTGTTGGGGATATTTGACCCTATCTGAAATGCGAAATGTAAAATGCGAGCAGCGTGCGCCACTTAAAACTTTCCCACCACTTAACCCCTTGACCCCCAGCGCTAACACAGGCCCAGGCACAAGCACAGGCACTGGCACACAGGACGAATGCGGCTAATTGTATTGGTAATGCGCATGAAAGCTTTTGATTATGGCCGCCATCACGAGTCTCCGATCTCTCGCCGTATATGCACTGTACTGTGTATATCCTCTCGATGGCCGCCACTCCGCAGCCCATTCCATCTCTGATTAGCTTTTACAAATTGCAACAGTGTCATTTGTTACAACGGCAACAACAATGGCCTTGCAACAAAGGTCCACACTGCATTTAATTTATTTGCAGTGCAGCGGCGCAACAGAACGGCAACAACAATGAGTCATTGTCGTGTGCGTATTATTGGCTTAGTGCCAAAAAAGTGTCAATGCATAAAATATTTATTGCCTGACCAGGCACAAACATAAACGAACGATTGCCAATAGCTACAGACCCCGTCCAGACCCACATTGGCCATCAGCAGCCTCCCCTCGTTTTTCACTTAGATTTGGCCAAAAACTGACAATGAAAACGGGGGGAGATGAAATAAAATCAAGCGGGTCATTTAATTGGATACACATTAAAGGTAATAATGGGTTGGAAACCAACTAAAGTTTAAGTTTTGAAGTATGAGGGCTTAATAGCTAATTATGTAACGTGATTTCGTATATGAACAGCTTGAGATATAGATGAAAATGAAATGAGAATTCACTTCCCAAGAATTAAACAAAATCAACCTGCCTGGTGAAACAAGACCAATTATTAATTAAAATAAATTCCATTTATATCAAACATTCACAGACTTGTTTTCCATGCATCCAAGGTTTCTTGTGGTCCACTACCAGCTCTTTTAAATTACTTAATTAATATTATATGTTCTGCGAAGAACCCATATTGTCCTATTTTACACCTGCTTAATCAGAGCAGTCCGACGCAGTGCTGTCTTGATATCAAGGCAAATGCCTTGTTACAGCTCAATGGCAATTAAACAACTTCTCCACTATGCATTGGAACTTCCAATTTTACTAAATAAACAAACTTTGCACAAGACAAACAAAGTGACAGGCGGACGGACAATGGCAAAATGTTCGGTGCTTCTGCTGCAGTTCTTCTCCAGTTCTCCAGTTATCCAGCTTCTCCGGTGGAAGAACAACATTTAAAATGTTCGGCCACACCGGCTTCTCTCTCTTCAGTCTGAACTGCTAATCAACGACCAGACCCAAACGGCTGCCATTTATCTCAGGCTTTTTTCGGTGCGGTGCAATGCCAAAGTTTTGCTCCTGGACTCCGGTCCTTTCTCCTTTTTGTTTCTCAAATTAATCGATTTAATTGAAGACTCCAAAGGGTAGTACGGAAAAGTTGTGCTTGAGTCTGCCACCTTATTTCAGTTTATTTAAAATTGAAATTTTCCCAGAAGAGATAGATTTCTGCACAGGCGGAAAACATGGAACTACGTTTAGCTAAAGTTTTACCACTTTTTTTGATTATTTTTAGTGAATAAAAGAGTTTATTTCGTTTTCCTCCTGAAATACTTTGTAGGAATCCAGTTTAATTATGGGTTTATGGGATGACATTTAAAATTAGTGAATAGATGTATTTAAAAATAAATTTGTATGGATATTTCTCTCAGTGTGCTAACATCCAAGGCAAGAAACAATCGGCTGTCAGTTGTTTTGGGTGCAATTGATGCTGTCCGATGGGGAAATGTAGGAGCGTTCAGTGGCTGATGAAGCATCTTTGCCTGGCAGCGTTGAAAGGTGCACGAAATGGCGTACATTCCCAGATAGAACCATGGGTGTTTCTGCGGCAACAAGGTGGTAGTAGGTGTTGCTCCCAAGCCAAATGTAAATAACTAAGCCGCCGGCAAGGTTGCCCGACCCACCGAAGTCGTGTAGCGCTCGTAAATAGTTTTTGCCTGCGAGTGAAGAGTAAACACATTTAGTTTGAGTGCAAATCGAGTTTGAATTTGCTTAAAGGTGCACGGCGTCAGAGCTGAGACTCCGGTGCCGAGGAAATGGAGCAAATGCAGTGCCAGCAGCATCCGCAGCGGTGGCAACTAACTAGATTTGCCAAATGCATTAAGCGTGAGCTTTTGCTCCGGAAATAATATATTTAGCTCAGGGCCGAGGAAGGGTGTACTTTTTAAGCGCCACATGAAACACATTCGAGTGTTTGCAACACCAAAATATTACGGGTTTTATCTTAAGAAGTTTTAACTAGATTAGAACAGAGAAAAGAGTATCAAAAGGTGTCACTATGAAGCTTACAAATATTTGTTTGAATACAATTTAAAAATATTAATTTAGCTCTAGTTAAAATTGAGTCGATATATGGTTAAATGGAATGTAAATATCTGATTCTCTTCTGGCGACTTCTTACAATAATATTCTTTTCACGGAATCCGGTTTGACCTCGAGTTCCCTAGAAACATTTTCTAGGAAAACAAATTCTCTTAAACAAAACTAAATTAAAACCTTTCGATTAGAAAACTTTATATAGCATGCAGAACGTCAGAAGCCAATGGGACAATACATTTGATATTATTTAAAAGTTTTCCAAAGTTGGTTGGGAAATTATTCGGAACATATAACATTCCTACACTTATTGCTCAGGGGAAATAGTTGACAGAACAGTTGTTTTTCTACCCAACTGCTTACCTTCCTTCACCTCTTATTTAATGGTAGAATGTCAGCTGTCTTTCAAGCACTCCTTCAGTTTTTTTTGCATTGTTTGTCTTTATCTGTGAGTCTTTTTGAAAGCTTAACAATTCAATTAAATGCTCAGCGAAATTATATTTCAACTGCACGCCGCGAGAAGTTTTGCTGAATATTGCCAGAGACAGTCACAGTTTGCAACTAAAATAGAACTAATTCCATATGCCTTGTAGCCAATTTGCAGGGAGATAGGGGAGTGGTGGCTGGCGAACAGCTGCCCAACTTATGACATGAAAATAATGTGGGCGAAACCATGAATTATGCACTTGGAAATAAGTTTGGAGCTCGGCAGCGGCCAAATTGGAACGCGCGACGATGCGGTGGTGGCCAACAAAACCAGTTGGCAAATCACTCATAAATGGCCCAAAACTGGGGCTCTCTGGTCATGACTGCAGCGTGCAGCGTACAGCTTGCAACCAGCTACTTGCAACTTGCAACCACGGGCTGCATTTTCCGCCGAACAACTGTGAAAGTTTTCGGCTAGCTGGCAAATAGATGGCAGACAACGGCACCAACAAATTTCGCTGCCATAAAATGTAGCCAAATGCAAAATGCGTGCATGGGGCTCATAATAATTCATAAGCAACATTTTGCAATGGCAGAGCAGCTTTTACGCTTTCCCACCGCCCGAGTGTGTGTGAGCTGGACGGGAGAGTATGTGGCGCGTTATATTGCACAATAAACGCGTTAAGTTGAAAGTAATGCATCAACGTTTTCCGCGCGCACCAAAAATACAGCCAGAAATGCAGCCAGCCACGGCACTAGTTTACCGTAAAGTAGTTTCCTGGTAAAACAAAAAATAATCGATCTTACAAATATTATTTGTTAATGGTTTATAGAATTTTATATTCCTGTATTTCCCAATAATTAAAAGCCTGAAAATAAGGAGATTCAATGTAATCCAATCTATCTGGAAATATTAAATTAAATTTAGTTGTGCCAAAAATGTGAGTCTTAACAAGGGTACATATTTTCATTTCATAAATGAAAAAAAACGTTACCTGTGTCCAGCAGTAACTGAAAATAAAATCCTATGTTATAAGATAAATATTGTATTAACTTTTTGCGAACTAGTGTAATATCAACAGCAGAAAGTGTGTGCCTCCATATGTTGCCATCGGACAGACTGACAAGGATGGAGTGAACATAGGCAACCGGATGAGGGCACCAAGGCCTTTGAAAGATGATGGAGCAAATGAGGTTGCAGGAGCGGATGTGGAAGCTGAAGCCAAGTGCTGCCAATGAAAATGAAGTGAGGTGCGATGTGGACGGGAAGATGTTGGTGAGACAGTGACTTTAAGTCTTTCGCCACTGATCTAGGGATTACGTTGTGAAAGGTACTTCTGAAATAAGGATGCCAAACTTGAGGCGATTGGATAGAATTATCACCAATGTGTTTCCATATTAAAGGGGAGATGTATATATCTGGAGCCCTGCAGACTCAAGAGCTGAACCGAGTTCGCTTATCATCGATATCGCTGGTTGCTCAGAATGGGATCCGGCTCGAAGGACCAATGTTTGTGGTGGGGAGCGACAAGATCCTATATCCAATATATAAACAAAACCTTCTTTTTCAATTTAATGTACCTTATTCATTTCCTTTCTTTTCGATTATTATTTGTAATTTTTCAACGTCAAGATAACATCACAACAAAAATACAATATACATTTTATTTTAATTAATAAACGTGCGTTAAATATTGTTATTTATGTAACTAAAATGTGATTTAATGTTTGTAGTTAATTTTAATTTGACGTGTTTGCATTAAGTTACAGAATTAATTGTGAAGTTAGGCGAATTCAACTAAATACCTACGTAGCGTTGCTTGACTTGCATATTTTTCCCTATTTGGTGAATACTCTTCCCCCAGATCGATCAACTCCAAATAACTAACGGGACCTTCAGACTTGAAAAAATGAGTATCATCTGTTGACAATTGCCGCGGCGCAGAGTGCGTGAAAAACAATCGATAATAATTTGGAGCGGCGGCATGAAAGTAAAATTATAATTAATAAATCCATAATTTCTCACCCGCTGCGCGGTTATTTTTATTTCTGTTTGTTTTTGTTTCACTGCGATGTCAGGGACAGAAGAGGCATGGTCGCGCCCCCTGCAGTGTTAATAAAATGCGTGAAATTTCCATAGCCAGCTTGGGGGCGTTTATGCATCAGATGTGTTATGAATTTCAATGCAGTGCAGGAAAAAAAGTAATAAAGACCAACTTCGAACTGAAAAAGTGCACAAAAACGCGGACCGAGTTGAGTGGAGTGCGTTTTTGCAAAGGGAGAAGGGCTTTCTCCGGCTCTCCCTCAATCCCGTGTATTTTTCGGGGCATGCAAGGTTCTTGACGCTGTCGCTGACATTTCACATTACATAATCGTATTTATGCAAATGGGCTGCGAGTCTTGCGACCTACGTGTTTGGATCCAGCCGCACTTTGCTCCCTGTCCGCCAACTACTAGCCGCCGCTCCCTGGGAGCGGAAGTTCGTGGGGCTGAGTTCGGGTTTTTTGTCGATGCGCCATATTTGCATGCATTTTAAATGACTCGGATATCAATTTTGACATATCACTTGACAGCTTAAAAAGGTTTATGTATTTATACAAACGAACACGCCAAACTGATAGGCTTCTTTCACGTTCTCCCTCACTCGCTTTCCTTCATCTCTTCTCTTTCTCTCTCGCTCTGGCACAATGTGCGCCTTTTTTTGTCATAATAAAAAAGGCGGATTTTAAATTTATTGCTTCATTAAAGCTTAATACCCAAAGGCATGAGTGTGCGTTTCGCTCTTACTGCTTTTCTCTTTATTCATGTATCAGGTGAAATATTCAGGATCTGGCTCTCACTTTTTTCGCTCCTGTTTTTCGTTACTTTCTTTTTTGTTTGGCAATGTTTTGGGCATGTGTGCTTTTTGTATTCGGCTTTAAAACATTTGAAAGTCATCCAGCATTAGGCGAAATGTGTGCTTTTGGCGCGTTCGCTTAGTTTAGTTGCGATATTTTGTGCTCCTTTGTTGTTACTGGTATTGCATTGTTGCAAAATTAATACATTTGTAATTTAAATGTTTTGTTGCCCAGCGAACATTGAATAAAATGGCAGCGAAAACATGCATGTAAAATGCATGTTAAGTATTCATGTTATTAAAATGTAAACAATATTAGCCGAAAAAAGGCGTAAGGGCCAGTCTGGTTCAATGCCATTGAATAAATAATACTGCAAGGTAGTGGCTTTAAAGCGGGTTCCGCTTTAAGGTCGCCGGTTCCGTTGGCGAAGGGCAAAGTTAATCATAATTTTAGAAGGGCTAGAGGAACGGCGGGGGCAGTCGGTCAATCCATTAGTTTGGCCCACAAAACTCAAGTCGAAAAGCCAGAGTAAATAATTAAATTTGCTGCGTAAATAAAACTTGGAGTGGCCGCCAAAATGGCCGAGTACGAACAAGAAGCTGGAACAACCACTTGAAACGCTTGTCTACAATGTCAAAGGCAGGCAGTCACTCTCTCGCTCAACCCCCGACTTTCTTCGCTTTCTCCACTCCATCCCAGTACCCCACCCTTTCTCCACTTCTCCCCCTTTTGTCTGTCTGTCAGCTACTCCGATTCTGAAGCTGCTTTCATTTGGCATTCAGTGAAATTGCTTTTATTAGCGTATAAATCAACAGTGCAAAAATCGTAGCATACTTTCCGGCAACCCAGCGTTTAAATTAAATTTATGCGCCATTCCGACTTGTTTACAAGTTGTTTTGGGCCGAACGAAAGACAACGCGGGCTAGAAAATGGCCGAGAGGGCAACCGTCGTGCGGCCCTTAACACTTGAAAAGTGCATGAAAGGCCTAGCTTAACGACTGTTCGAAGGAGAGCGGAGTACCTCTTATACCATTGCCCATTATTATGCACTGGACATAATAATAAAACTATAAATTAAATTAACTCATAAAAATTCCGTGTGCATAAAAGGGCAATGGCAATGGCAATGACGATGGCGATGGTGAAGACCCACCACCATCCTTCCGGAACCCGAAATAATAACCTTGTTTTTGTTGCAGCCCGCCGAAGGAAGCGAAGTGGGCGGCCATCTATCTATCTGTCTATCCGAGACGATGTCAGTCTCAGGCTGCTGCGTTGTCCAAAAACTGCCCGCTAGAGACCGTTCGCCACTCCGTTCGAAAGCCAGCTCTTACACTGTTCGCTCACTGAGCGAATACAGATACCTCAAATAAAACTATAATATATATATTTTTTTTAAATACTAGGCACGGACTAATGTCGACTGTTGCTTAAAATATTTAGTATAGATCATATTTATTTAATTTATAAATTGAATTAATTTAAAATATTCTATTAACATAAACTTACCCGAACACATGTACGGTTTATAGCCAATGCAATTATTTTATAAGGTACGCATAAATCCAACAGAACCTTGCTTATAACTCTTTTTGAATTAAAATTAAAAAGCAACAATGTTGGGGTTTAATAAAAGCATTTATTTGTCTTGTGTGGTCATTTTCATTGAAGTCCATCGTATTCTTCCCAATCATTTTAAAATAATTTATTTTTAACATTAGAAAATTTAATTTTACCAATTATTAATTTTATATATTATTAGATGACATTTAAGATCTGAATATTTTCAGATATATAAAAATATAAAAATATTATGGAAGTGCAATTTTTCTAGCCTGAAGATCTTAAAACCATGCCAAGAATCTCAAGCTTAATTATCTTAAGAAAGTCTAGAATTCTTGTCGTTGAAATTATATTTATTACATCAAATTGAATTCATTATTGAATAATTCTTTTTAAGTAGGTAGTTTAGTATAATTTATTATTTACTTATTGGATTTTTACGCAAGGTAGTATTGAATATTTTCATAAATATTGTTTAGGAATGATTTTTTGTTCAGTGCTCCGTCCCATTCTTTTTCCTGCTCTCAGTCTTGCTCACATTTTATGGGGCATACATATAGGCGCTTTGGCTTGTAAGTAGCATGTAAGTCGGATGATTTAAATTCTTGTGAGCACATCAAAGCGAGCCATCCTGCTGCCGCCTCGGCGCGATATATAAAGCGTCAGCGCGCATATTTGATTTGATTTCATTGCCAGAACTGAGACTCAGACTGAGACTGAGACCGAAACTGGAAGTGGAACTGCCCAGTAGGCCATTTCGTTGAAGAGGACGCGACGTGCCTGTAAATATTTATTAATGCTGTGCAAGTTTCCATTTGCCCGGGATCCCGAATTTTGCGTTTGTATGTATCCAATGCTTCTTCAGTGGCTTTGATTTTTATTGAGCTCAGTTTGAATATGATTTTGTGGTTGCTGCCCTACGAAAGTTTATTTGAAATGTTTACAGTCAGAGTGCAGGGAAAAATAGAGGAAATTGATTTGGCTTTTCAGCAGTTGCCATGACTTCATTTTAAGTTGAAATTTGTTTAACTTGACTTGTAGTATTTTTCTTCAAAACCGCTGATGCTTGTCTCTCGTTCTTGAATGTATGTCACACACAATTGCTATTTCTTTAAAAGTATGACTTTCAGTATATACATTTTCTTCTTAATTAGTTTTCACCAAAATCTCTTTTATTTTCTTTTAAATAAAAGTGACTTAAAGTGCTCAGAAATGAATAGACCTTTCGAGAACTTTATGTCACTTTCATTTAATACACAAAAAATTCATTTCGTCCGTGAAGTGTTAGTATTTTCTTAGTTCTTCAGTAGTATTAGAGAGTATTACTCTGCAGACATTATATAGTTCAAATTCATAGCTATTGGACAGCTTTTAATGATTCCCCAGTTTTTATTCTTTTTCTATCCTTTCTGCTGACTTTGACATCGGCCAATTTCCTTTCCAGCTCTTCGATAACCAAATACTTTATGCGATTTCGCAAATGAAGTTGTACCAATTCCTGTCGGTTCTTTTTAAACTTTTTAATGCATTTGTCAAGGCGCTTCTTGACCAGCACGATCTTCACATGCCTTTTCGGCTTTCGTCTGCCGATGAAGCCCATTTCCCGCCACGGATTATTCATTATGTATATTTGATAGTCTAATAAGCTTACAACTAAAATTTTGTAGAATGCCTAAACTGAATTGAATATTGATTGCTAAATCAAAGCGAAATTTAATAAACTTCAGCGAAGGGCCAAACAAAGGACAGGCAGGCAGCGGTCCAACAATAACGCCAATAAACGCATTCAGCTGCGGAGCAAGAGGCTGTGATGATGACGTTTAAAGCAATTACAAGCGAAACCAAGCCAAAGTCTACACCCACCGCCGCCCATCGCCGCCCACCGCCCTCCTAACAACAATGTGCATACAAATGCAAATTGCGCCCCGGCATACGTTGCGTATACGTAACGCCAAATGCCAGCGGCAGCAGCGCCAACAACAATGCATTTTCGCATTGCGTGAACAAAATAGTTTTGTGTTGCGGTTGTTTTTAGTGGCTCCACGGGTGCAAGCTAGTTTTCTGAGGGCGGGTCTTTCGAGGGTTGCGAGTGGGGCGCGTGGAATGTGGCAAACGTTGGCCAAGAACTGCAACTACAACAAGTGCACTGGCAATTACTGGCCGTGTAGCAGCAGCGTCATAAGCCAGAGCTCAAGCTCAAGCCCAGAGATGGGGAAGTGCGAGAGATGTAATTTCTAGTTTCTTTTCGCGAGCTTAACAAATGCATAACCAACTAAGGAGAACAAGTGCACAGGGCAGCAGCTGAAGCAATACGAAACTTGGAAATACTCTTTTTGAACTATATTATCCCAGGAAAAAAAATCGTTCATCTTGAAACTTTAAGAAACTGTTTGCAGGAAATTTAAACATCCTATGAAGTGATAAAATATATTATAATATTTATTAACCTCTTTTTAAAGAAGTCTTTACCAATTATTTGGTGAATTGGCTAGACCTGTCAGTATTATCTAAGCAAAATCGATGTTGCATCCAGGCTAACCCATAATTCCAACATCAATACTCTATTCCATGCTAACGCCACGCCATTGTTGAGTTTTGTTCGGTTGATTGCTGACTACTTGGATGCTGGCTTGAATGGTATTCAGAGTGCAGAGCTGTTTCGCGTGCTGAGCATTTAGTGACACATTTTAGTGGTTGCCGCGAGCAAATTGCAGGTGCAAATCAAAAGATTTTGTCGCCAGGCCAACGGGCCACGCGTAAATGGCTGGTGCCCCAGAGCCACAATCTTAACCAGCACCAGTTTCCCGCTTACCCAATGCTCACCCTCTGAAGGCCACTCCCACACGTATCAAATCATGACAGGGAAAACCAAAATTGACTTGAAAAAAATGGAAACAGAAACGAACACTGTCAGAAAAACCGAATTCATTTAATAAATACTTAGTGTCAATTTGAATTTTCAATTTGAAATGAATGTGTTATGTCGTTCTAATATCTTGAATAATTTTTTCGAGTATGTCGTACAGATGATAGAAAAAAAAATGTAGTTAATTTATTTGTATTATATATTTTATCTGATTCTTAAAAAAAATTATCAAATATAAGAAGAAATTAAATTTATGTTTTCATTAATAATAAACGTTCCTAATTAGTTTCGTTTTTGATCAGCATCATGCTATTTATAGAAGGGTAAACTGGCCATATAGTAATTAGAAATGATATTAAATATTTATCACTAAGTAATTGCTTCTTTTCATTAAGAAATTAAAATTTTCCCCAGTGAACATCTTCGTAGCCACCCTCTGCTTTTGCTGGGTATAAATAAAACTCACAATATAATAGAAACAGGCTTGGGTAAACCGTATGGAAGGGGCTGGGCTGACGAGGTCAAGTTCGGAATCCATTTGTGTGCATTTCAGTTTCGGTTTAAATCAAGAGCGGGACACAGCCCCGGACAATCATTCAGGCTGACAGGATGTGCGCTTCACTGCGCTGATTGTGAGTCGAAAAAGGCTAACGAAATGCGAATGCCCATGCACAGAGCTAATACATTGTGCTGCCAGGAGCTGGAGCCGGAGCTGGATGTAGATGTGGATGCTTGTGGGGCGCTACTCCTTAAAGCCGTTGCTGCTCCAGTCATCCAGCCATCGCCACTCGAGGCCACTTTGCTAATTGAATTTATGCCGACGCCACTTGACAACTTCCTGCAACAAGCAAGGGGACACCGCCCCGCCCCGTCTGGCAACAGTTGGCAACGTGTTAATTTAACAAAAATTACAATTGCAAGGCAGCCAGGAAGGATCCCATTCCTCTGCCTGCCTCCCTTTTATGCCTTATCTCTCCTTTTTTGCTCATTAAGCATATGGCAACAAGGTGTAAATATGTTTTCCAGTGCTCCGTCAGGCTGTAATATTTTTTTCCCAGCTCGCACAAAAAGCACAGCCAAGCGAGCACACTCCGCTACCTCCTGCCAGACACTGGCTCCACCCTTCCCCCTTTTGAACCAGAGACAAGCCTTTCTGCGTGTCCTTGTAGTCTGCTGTCGTCTAGGCTGCTTGCCATGACAATTTAAATGCCTGTTGTCTGCGCACATCCTGTGCTAGAAGGGGTGAGGTGCTGCGTGGTTGAGGGAAAGTAATAGCCGCTTCTAGCTGCGGTTCCTTGAGAATCATTTTCAAACTTATCAAGGGTAGCAGGGAGAATACACGAGACCAAAAAATCAGGGTCCTAAATAACCTGGAAAGCACTCCTTTAATTGGCCTGAAAAGTTTCAAAAAAAAAAAAAAAAAATTAACCTTGCTTACATACCATTTACATACAACTCTTAAGTAATAATTGCGTTATAAGGATATCCATAAAGTTATTAAATTGTAAAAGATATGTACAACTAGTTGTGACTTTATTTATTATTCATATCATAAATTATATAAAATAAATAAAATAAAATAAAATAGAACAAACAAAAATAGTAAACAAAAATAAAGATAATATAACTATAAAACAAAAATACAAAATAAAAATAAATAAAATAATATAGAAATAAGTTATCGAAATCAAAATGTCAGTAAAATATTTATAAGTAAATTGTTAGATTAAGAAATATTATTTAAAAACAAACTCGGAATATGTATGTGTGTCCATTTTGACTAGTGCAATAAATATAAGTTTACCCTTGTCGCACTAGGATATTAGGAAATAAATAAAATAAATACATTTAAGTTATAGTTGCAAGCCTTTTTTTAGAAATATATTATTGTTTAACATTTATAAGTGTTAAAGTGTCTCCATAAGGGTTTTGTCTATTTTTCCTTTAGCTTTACGAGTCATCCCTCAGTCGAGTTTTTCCAGCCCATATAATTGTTAATAAACAAGTTTTTTTATGTTGTATTTACACTTTAATGAATTGCATGTAATTACGAATGTACACGTTGTTGTCGCGGGATACACAGTCTTCGCTGTGGGTGTCCTTCTTCAATATATGTATATATAGGACAACTGCCTTTGTGGTTGATATTTGAAAAGAGGAAAACAGGATGACTCTGACAATGTAAGAGCTAAGAGTTTTGAAAAAACATTAAATGTTGACAGAGTCTTTAAAAATGTTATAAAAAGGCGAGGTGAAGGCGAATTTAAGTACATATTTAAATATACTTTCTAAATTAATCTACATATTTCAAATAAACTCTTATATCTTATAGACTTCACTCATGACTATTTAACTAAACTTTTGGTGAAACTAAAATTTTTTGAACCATACAAAATTTACGATGGATTAAGTATAGTTAGTGTAATGATTTAAGCTAATAAAAGGAGTTTTATACAACCTTTCTCACTTCTTACTCTAAAAAATTAAATCGGAATCTAATTGGTAACAGAATTTCTCTCCTTAAACTGAAATAAATTAAATAATATTTTCCCTTTTCAGAAGCCCATTTCAAAGTTCACTCTCGCACTAGTCTAATTATACGGTTTAAGCGTCAGATAAGACCGTCCTCTGAAATGGGGCAAATAATGTGAGCAAGGTCTAAGCACCTATAACACTTCGGTTCCCATTCCCTCACTTGACGCTGCTCCATTTGGGGCAACCAATTTCGTCATATCTTTTGCATGAAATGTAAGCCACTAATTAAAACTAAGTGGCGGGGCCGGGACATCGTCGAAAATATCGCGCCCATGCCGTAACCTCTATTAACCCGAGCGACGCCCAATTACACTTTCGGCTACCGATTTTTTTTTTTACGCGTTCTCATCGTACAGAGTGTGCCAAGATGCTGCCGGGGGCTCGGATGGTGGGCAGAGCGACAGGATACCCTCGAAAATTTTTGACATTTTGACAGGGCTACAAGTTTACAAGCACCGCAGGCTACAAGGGGAAACATCGGCGGCAACAACATCTGCACATGTGAACGCATTACGCATACGCGCCGTGGCCGGGCTGATAGAGGTGCGAGTGTGTGTGGGATCCAATTCTAATTTGTTATGTATCTGTGTGTGGGTGTGTGTGTTTGGGGGAGCATTTGGGTTAGATAGAAAACCGTATAAGTGATGTTATAACGTGCGGAGTTTTCAGCGCTTCAAGCATTCTGACCTGGCTCATTATGCTCTACGCTATACGAGGGGTGTTCGGGTTTGTAACGTGTTGAAGGGGATATAGGAAAAGTGATCTGGTGTAAGACAGGTGAACTTTAAGCTGCTAGTTCTTTTCTTAATGTTTAGTTTGTGTTAAAAATTGGAAAAGTGAAAATATAATTGACAGTGGACAGTAATCAATGATATTTAAAATGCTAATATGATTTTCACTTCTATCTAATTTCAAATAATTAATGTATTATTTAACTCCAAAAAAGTTACATTTTTATTCTTTTAAAAGTCTTGTAACTTTAGTTAGTTTTTATTTATTCCTACTTTTAATCTAGGTAAGGTAAAAAAATATAATCATTCTTTTAAAAATAATTTTCTGGCTAGGGCATTGCCACTTTTCATACACCAGTTAATTATAAAGGGTATTCAAATATGGCTTTAATAGCCGGAGGCCTAGTAGTTTTGCGAGGCCCTTGAGCACTGTCACCTTGCGCCGCCTGTCTGCCTGACAAATGGCGCACGTTTTACATATGTACTTACCTCGAACCCTCCTAATTTTCCGGCCCTCCTCGCACCCTCCCCTCCCTCCCTCGCACTCTCTATAGCCGTCTCTCTCTTACTGTGTAAATGTTATACAAAATGCCGCAAACGTGCGCGTGGCAAATTTGTAAAGTGCAAAATTTATGCGTAATGTGAGGGCGTTACCAGGACGACCCCCTTTCTCTGCGGCTTTCAAGTTTCAAGAGGTCTCGGGATCTCTGTTTCCATCTCTTTCTCTCTCTGGCGGTCTTTTCCCATCTCTGTTCCATAGTCTCGCTATCCCCGTCCCTCGCAGATGTTGGGTGTGAAGTTTTTGGCATATTCAAGTGCGAAAAGTTGCAATTTGAGGCTGCTAACCAAAAAATATAACTGTCTAGTCGGAAGGTGGGTGAGCGTATCTATGTATCACCTATCTATTACTATGTTTATACGTTCCCCATAACATGAAGTGCACGTAAAATAAATTTTAAGCTTAAAAATATATTTTTATCAATATCAAGGTCTAACCTACAAGTAACCCATATTTTCCGTCGACTGTATAAGCTTAAAAAAAAAAATTGGTAGGTTGTGTGTACCTTTTAAATATACGTATTTGGCTTTTACTTTTTTTGCGTGCAATAATAAGAATTTGTTAGTAAGTCTTTATATTACATTTAGTCGCAAAAATGATTATTGTCACTCGGTGCGATTTAAGTTAAAGGAAAGAAGAGAACAGTTAAAAAGTTTATCGAAATATTTGACTAGACTCTAGGGTCTTTTAAATTTGTTTAAAGCTTTTGAAATTAATATTTGTAGCACCACCACCAATATATAAATTATGTATTTTCACGTATTTTTTTACTCAAAATATTTTTTTAAACTGATTTTTTTTTGTACTAATCAATAACCAAATAATCATATGTATTAATAAAAAACCAACTTGATTATGTAAATAAGGAATACGTATAAACTGGGTAGATGTATGTGTTCCTTAGTGTGTGCGTTTAATTTTCTCACCAAACTAAAATGTTTTTGGTGGCGCAGCATCCTGCGAGTTTTTCCTCGCGCACTCATGCAAATATTTGGGTTGACTCTGGGGCTCCTATGGCAACCGACAAAACGGCGGCAAAGGGTTAGCAAAATAACTTCATGTGTTCACCGACGCATATTTGGATTTGGCGAAATTCATTAAAGTTTATGTTTGCCTAGCCTCCACACACAGTTCTCGAGGTATGGACAACAATAATGTCGATTGCAGACTTTTAGGGCTTGCCTTTTTACGCTTAATGTGTTAAAACTAATTTAAATTTATTTCAAGATGCCGCAGCGGCAGGAGAAAACATTTTTGGGCCCTCCGCACGCACCGTTCAAGGGGTTAATAAATAAATTACGTATACGTGCACATAAATCCAAGGAGTCAGGGGCCAAAAGTTCAAAGCACAAGACAGACCCCATTTCGGGGTCATAATTAAGTGTAAGAGTGTGTGCGTAACTTTAGGGAAGTGTAGCAAGTGAAATTTGGTGATTGGCATCTATTTCGTGTGCCGAATGTTCCATTAAATTAGCCAAATTACCACGTGTCATGGGGAAGGAGGCTGAAGTGCCAAAAAGAGATCCATGAATGTTTAAATGCGTCGAAATGTCCATTTCCCTTTGTACTTATTTTGTAAATAATTCTGTTGGAGGCATTTTTAATCCCTAACTAGGAAACAACATAGACACATGGACCAAAGAAATTCCTTTGTTTTATAATTTATAAAATGAAGCCAACTCGTTAAAAGATGAGGTTAGATGCATACATGCGAATAGATTCTGTATTAAATGTACTTACTGATAGACTATTCTTATATTCAATTAAAATAAATATTTGAAGAGTTATGTATGTGTTCTTTAAGTAGTAAGTAGTTTATAAAGCGGAAACAATACAATATAACATTTTTTTTAATAGGGTTTAAATACGTTTGGTAATTTAATTTATTATGTTTGTAAATGTGGTTACTTTTCTTAAGAAAACTATTTCTTTATGTTATACTTATTTTTGTCTACGGAATACGCACAGCTGTTACTGGACTTTAACGTAAATTTGTCCTTATTAACCTACAATATTACAAATTAACGTATAATTGATATTGTTAATTTACGGGTGCTCTCTAAAGCTCAATAAATAATCGAAAAGTCGTCAGAAGTCAAAAGTATCCGACCCATATACGAAAATCTACTCTCAAATACTTAACTAAGCAAATAAAGCATTGAAATTTCAGTTGCGTTGGCAATTTAATTAAATATGAGGTAAATACGTTGCTGTTGTGCTGCTACCATAAAAGGGGACATGCACAAAAATTGCATGCGACAGACACAGAGACGTGGGCAAAAGGGAGATGATGGGGGCGACAAACAAGGGGACAAACAGACAAACTAGTTAAAGTGTGTTGTGCCTGTTGGTTCTGGTTCTGGTTCTGCTTCTGTTTTTCCACCCATTACTCGTAGAATACGGGGGTATATTGAATTCGTGGGATCTTGTATTAATAATAATAGTAATGGAGTCTTGCATAGGTTCAAGCCAAGCAAAGCAGGATGCGATCACAATGTCACTAGTACGCGAAATACAATATTTTGTACATAAAATAGATGAGTCTGAAGGTTGTTGGCTTAAGAAAAAAATATTTGCTTTGAGGGTTTTAAATATATTACCCCAGAAGTAGACAGTATTTTTGAAAACTTAGTATCTTAAGGTCGATATACTCATGACTCTATTATTCCATCTTGTACTGTTACTGTTTGGCAGACAGGCCAAAGGCCATAGCTAAGGACAGGACCAAACGGAGAGTCAAGTGGGGACAGTAGTGGTTCGGTGGTGCAGCCACTGGTATGGTGGGCACAAAGTGGGTAATGGGGGCGTGACCCCAAACCGACACAGACATTCAAGTGGGAGCGTTGAGCGTTGACACGCAACGAGAACAAAGTTGAGCCGCCCCATATATATATATTTTTTTTTTTTGTATTTTTGGAAGGGGCTCTTCCAATGTTTCAGCATTTAATTTAATTTGCCAACTCGTGCGTTTTTAACCCATCCCCATCCCAATCCCCATCCCCATCCGGCGGGCGGGCTCTTGGTTTTTGATAAATCGAATTGTACAAATTGCAAATTGTAAACATGCAATAAATTAAGCAACTTGCAAATTAAATGAAATTTCATTTCATACTCGGCATATGGGCCGAATGGTGCTGCCATTCCAACATTTTTGGCTGCCAGCTGTGCTAATGAAATTTGTGTAAATAATTGCCGCCTAAAAAGGGGCGTGGCTGAGGCTGAGGCTGGGGCTGAGCGGCAGTGAAGGTGCACTTGGCAGCAGTTTGTTGCTCTCGGCCGCCGGGGCGACGCATTAAAACTAATGCTGATGCGGCGCCTCAAAAGCAAGAGTGAGAGTGGGGCATGGTGACTTGGGCAGACAGACTGTCTTAGACACGAGCTTATGGACAAGTCCATAAGGCCGACCGTTAACACCTTGTAGCAGCAGCCACGTCCAAGTTGCCTAATGCCAAAGCTCAGAGCCATTGCCACAAACTGTGTCAGCAAAGCACTTTTCAGTACCCTTTGGTATTTCTGGGAAGTGGGGAGTATTCGGTCAACTGGAGAGCTTTCTGTAATAACGTTAATAATATTATATTTTAATAATATTCTAATTAAGAACTACATAAAACAGTCTTAAAATATATCGAGTATTTAATGCTGCAACTTAATACGTCAAACAACTTTTAAGAAATATTAAAGTACTTTACTTTAGTGAGTCTTATTCACTTTCTTTCCATTTTTAAAATTATTGTATTTTTAAGATTCTTTCTTCCTAATAATAATAATAATAATAATTAAATCAATTATTGTAATTCTGATTTAGAAAATTGTCTTAAAATATACATAGAACACTAGACATTTTGCTAAATATATTTAATTATATTTAATGCTTTAACTAATTAATTGAAACAACTTTTGAGAAATAGAGGGAATATTAAAGTGCTTCACTTAAGTAATAATAATAAGTTTTATTCATTTAAAATTATTATTATTTTTTTTTCTTTTCTTCAGTGTCTTCCCCTCAATTATTGCTATGATTTTGTAAAATCCACTGAGTATCTGTTAGTTCACTTGACACACTCGGTTCTTGTGTGTGACTGTGACCCCTAGCAAGATGTTTCCACCTACCCTAAAAACCCCGGGCATACACAGATATACACATACATATATATATATATATATATATTCTTATAAGGGGAAGGCTAAGACATTTTGGGGGTGGACCTCCCAGGGGGCAGCAGAGGGTTAGGGAGGGGGAAAACCTTCATATGCCAGTGTGTGTGCGTGTGTATGTGGCTTTTGGTATATTTGTGCTATGTAAACGTGTTTTTTGACAGTAATAGTTTGTAATATAAATTCACACCAGCATGCCAACGCCAAAACGCACAAAAGGCAGCATCCTCCTTTCTCAGCAGACTTTGCCATCCTGCCATCCTGCCTCCCCCTCCCTTCGCTGGCACAGACAACAAAGTATTTTGCTACGTGTAACAAAAAAGCCATTTAAGCATTTTGAGGTTGGCGGCGAGTACGGGAGTGTGAAGGGGATTCGGTGGCGGCAACCTAACCATTTAATGGCTCCACACTCCAGGGGAGAGTTGTGTGTGCGGCTGATCCCTTTTTAATGCAGGTTACACACCAAAAATATAAAAAGCAAACATTCCCATTACTTCAAAACAATTTTCCATAAATTGAAGCCCAGCCAGCGAAAGCGCGCAAAGATAACAGATCCTGGCAGCGTTTCCTCTTCCAGATTATCGGACTTTTGTGCGGAAGACTGAAAAACCAAAAACTGAAAACTGAAAACTGTCACATGGCCAGCGGCCACGTCCTTGTGCATCCTTCGCCGCCATTCATCCATTCGCTCGCATTGTTGATGATGCACATTTCATGTTAATGCAATTAAGTTTTAATTGTTGAATTGTTGATCTTAACGCATGATTTCATATTTATGCGCATTAATGTGAATCGGTTGGGTTGGGTTTGGTCAGGTTCGCTCCTTCCTCTGTGTCCCTGCTTCATTTCGTCTCGCTTCCGTTTTCGGTCAGCATCGTTGTCAATATAATTGCGCGTCCGATAAGCAAGGCACTTAAATGTCGCATTTATTGTAATTACACGACTCTGATCTCGCTTTTTGCTGCCGAGCCTTTTTTTCATTGTAATCATTTTTGATATGCGCGAAAACTCATTTGACTTTGCATGTGGATTTATGTATGTTCCGGCAAATGGTACGTTGAATCTGAAGAATAACTCTAAAAATGTGACCATTACTCGCCCAAAACAATGAGGTTTAGTCTTGCGATAAATTTAAATTATGAATATTGAAATATTCCTCAGACTTTGTTTTATTTTTTAAAATCTAAAATCTGATTATAAAAACACATGCTTACACGTAATTTAATTTAACTTAATAAATACTGTATTGTGTAGTCTGCCAGAAAATCGGATTCATTCAAATCCTCCTGACTAAAGCCGCTGACATGAATTGTGATCGGCTTTTGTTTTATGTGTTTTATATTGTAATGAATTGATTCATCTTTTCCGAAAGTGGGATTTACGAGCCATTGACAACAAAATTCTGACAAATTGCCGCAGCAAAGTCCGATTAAATATCAGATTGATCTAGGACAAATTACTGAGCAGGTATGTGAATTAAAAAACGCAGCGAAAACCGGTTACGAGGGTTACCCCTCCCATTTTTAATTGCTTTGGTTTTTTATTGCACTTCCTTTGGCAGCCCCAAGTGGTTGGAATATTTAAAAGATATTTCTTTTATTACACTCTGCTGCAGGTGCCACTAGTGCTCCTGATGTTGGCTCTCAATACTCGTAACTTTGAGCTTTGTGTGGCAGCAACTAACCTGGAATTTGTCATAAGACAAGCGTGCAAGCGAGCGAGCAAGCGGGTTTTTATTAAAAACTTGCCAACTTGCGAACCTCTCAGCTTTCCACTTTTTCCCACACTTTTAGGTATACAGTAGCCGTGGAGTATGCTAGAGCGTAAGAAGCTGTAATATTGGGAAAAGGAAGCTTATTCTGAGTACTATATGTTTTCGATATGCATCTTAATACTCAATTCTGTTTCAGTTATTACCCACATATTATAAATTTAGAGAATTCAATCTGATTTCTGATTTGCAGAGTTCAGTTATTCATATAATACCTTTTAAATAATTTTAATTTTAAAATGTGTTTTAAAGAGAACCTAAATTTATAATTGGCGCTAATTTTCTCACAGCAAGAAAGGATTTAATGAGCATATGTATAGGTTTTGGATGTCTAGGGTCAGCTTCCTTCTTATTGTATTCTGCATTGATTGACTTTAATAAATTGTATTATCTTAACGTTGAAACTCGCTTGCCAATGGGGTTATAACAAAAATTAAACTGCGAAGATGTCTCCAAAGGTGGTTTGGTTATTAAAAATAAAGACCTAAAGCAAACACTTGTAGCATGATCGCTTTGAGGGTATGCCCTTAGCTATAGCTTTTTCCGTTCAAAAGATTGCCAGGTACTTAGCTGTCGAATCGAACTTGTTTTTGTTTTTTGCTGCCTGTCACCAGGCATCAGGCATCCTCATATTATGTTTTACTCTTCGTTTTATTTTTGTGTTCCCGGCGCCTTTGTTCTGCTCAACCACATGCAACAAAGTCAAAGTTTTCAATCACATGTCAAACGCCGACTTGACTTGGGTGCTATGTGCGATGTGTGATGTGTCGGGAGATGAGTTTGAGGCACGTCTTGGGCCCCGGCATTTTCAACAGTGGCCACATATTGCTCATAAATGTTGAATACTCGGCAGCAGCAGCAGTCCTTACGCCTTGCTCCTTGCTCCTTGCTCCCTTTCACTTTTGGTTAACCGCAGCCGCATGCTGCAAAACTTTCCCCTGTCACAATTTATGTGCGGGACACATTCCCCGAGCCGTCGGTGGAGTCGGTGGAGTGTCGCAATCAACTGGTTGAGGTATCCTCGAGGCCCGTACAATACCATGCGTATGCTTGGTGTACCGTCCCAAAAACTGGTGCCGAGCGATTTGCTTAGCAAGTTATTAATTGCCTGGGCGAAGAGAGAGTGCTGACAAAACAGCTGCATAAATAATTAAAATTTTCCACTTAAAAATCACACAGAAAATCGGTTTGTTTTGTGCCCTTTTCTCGTCCGGGGATAATCAACACAACGCACCGCAAAAAGGGTTAAGGGTTCTATTTGTCTGTGTGTGTGCGAATGTTTGGGCGTTGAGGGCGGCCAATCATCATTAAAATTTTGGCCCAAATTAGAGTTGAAATAAAACAATTTTTGGCCTATTTGCTTTACGCCCTGTCGATATTTAGTTTTGGTTTTCATTTCTTTCTCTTCACTTTTTTTGCCGGCCTGGTTTTGTTTTCATTCTGGCTCTCCATTCTGTTTTTGTTGGAGTTTTGTTTTGCTTTGTTTTATTTGGTTTTTTGGGTCATTTTACGGTTGAGCGCAATCAAAATAAATGTCAAGGGTTCGAAGGGGTTTCTCTAATGTTCGTTCTTCATTGGTTTTGTGTCTGTTTTTGTTGTTCCCGTTGCTGCTGATATTATTGAAATGAATGTTGCTTTTATTGTTACCATTGTTGTTGTATTTTAATAAAATTACCTTTTCGGTATGCAATGGGGCGTATGCGGGCCTTGAGTTGTCAAAATGTTCGATGTAACAAATTGCGTTGAAAACCGCAAATGCAAAATTGTGTTTACTTCCAGCACGCACATACACATTCATATTCATATATATAAATTTGTATATATTCATGGGCATGCACACCCACACTGGCAATTGATTAGCATATTCAATTTTAATTATTGTTGAAACCTATTTCAGCAGAGAATTCCCCCGCCTGCCTGTCGCTTCTCTCTTTCACCGTTTCTCTGGGGCGAGAAACCGTAAATAATGTTTACATTTTGATTGATCAATTTTATGTTGTGGGCCCGAAAATTGTGTTTCCCCTTAGTTGTATGCAGATTTGATTATTGGCATGGTTAAGGTAACATTTTGGGCTTGGCAAATGTTGTGATTGAATAAAGAGCGGGCATCCCTGATTAAATAAAGGATACTGCAATGCTTCTTCGTGTTTAAGATAATCAATTATGTACTTTTTCATGGCCTGAAAATGATTCACATTTACTTCTGGCTGTATAATAAGTGTACATAAATCGGAGAGTGGGCGAGGAACATTGAAAAGCACTTATGGGAGCGCACAATGCCGTCGCCGTATTTAGGCCACATCATTTTGGTTTTTATTTAGCTCTCCTTCGACTATTTTACTCCGCTTCGGTACGAAATCCATTGCTGTTTTAGTACCTTTTCTGGCGTAGGGTATATTGGACTGCATACGAATAAGAATACTCTGTAAAATCCTCAGGCAAAACTACATGTTAAAAGTAATTTCAGATTAATGTTAACTAAGAGTCTAGAGTTCCTAGGAAACTTTCCACAATACCCTAACCAAAATCGCTTGACTGCATCTTATAGTCAAGTCCAAAGTTTAAATTTAATATAAAGGTTATCTCAGGCCTCCCGATTTGTTTAGAGGGGATACAGAAGTCGAGGAATATCCTGCAAGTTTTCTTGTCTTATGTGTGGCCCCTCCTTTTATAAATCTGTGCATAAAATATAGCTACAAGTAATATTTCAACCATTTAGTGGCAGAGGCAGAACCAATACCAAAAGCAGGCATTTGCATACTTTCCTATGTTGGCCCTCTCTTTTTCCCGTCCTGTCCTCCCTCTCTTTCTGCCTCGCTCTCTCGCTCTCGCTTGCTCTCACACACATGGACAGACCCATAAATCTTTGTAACTGGCGGGCAACTGGAAACTCAAACAGCTTCTCTTCTGCATTTGATTCATGAATAACTACCCGTTCGCACCGCCGCTCTTGTTCTTTCACTTTCCAATTTTGATAGATTTCCCCTATAGTTGAATAGCGTTTATATTGAAATGCGGTTCGTAGTCCTCCTCGGATGGCAGCCTGCATCTGCCATGATCCCCCTAACTACGTACACATACTCATTTCGTTCGAAGACATTTCAATTCAGCAGACTTCATGTCCTGCAGCTTAACTCGTGCAATTTAAGGCAAATCAAATAATAATCTAATGCTGGGCCCTGCCCAGTGTCAGAGGCTTGGCAAATATTGTGCAGGGACATCAACATTGTTTCAAGCAATTTGACAGTGGCCAGGACCCCCAACAACAGCAACCATAATAATAATAACAATAACCAAACACTGGGCAGCAGGATTCCTTCGCCTCGCCTCATGCTTGCCTAAGTAAGTTAATATGCCATTTGAATATTGTGATTTTGAGCTGGCCCAGACAGACTGCAATGAATTTTAATTAATTAAAGATTGTTTGTGTCCAAGTCTCACGTAATGCGAATTAACCACAATGTCGGACTACTTGCTATCTCGCCCATTGCCTCTTGCTAACACTTGATTGCCCCCGAGACTTGGGGACAGGGATGTTTATGGAACAGAAACCCCGACCAGGCCAAATATTTGTGCAACAGCAGTTGAGCATATTTTGATTTTGCAACATTCCGTAATATTGGTCACTGAAAATCACATGAAATATCTGAAGACAGTGACATAACATTCAGTTAATGAGCTCGTTTTGTGGCTCTGGCCCCGACACTGCGGCTAGGGCCAGATATGTGCATTTCGGTATCTGCATTTTAATTGTATAAATTTCCATTTTTGGTTTAATATCATTTTTAAATAAACAGTTTAATAACTTATCATTTAGTTTAAAATTGAGTTTCGCTCAGATTATGTTTTTAATGCATTGTATTTTTACAAACCCTTGACATGGTGTTTAAGAATCGATGGAAAATGTATTCACAATGACCTTCCGCGAGATGCCTAAAAGGTAAAAGTGGAAAGAATGTAAGTTGAAAGAATGGGATGTCGAAGGTTAATAAAAGTCAGCATTGGGGCAACATATGTTGCCCTAGAAGCGGGCAAAAAGGCTTAAAGTTTGGAACTCGACAACATTGTTGTTGCCATAATCTAACATTCAGAGAGGGCGAAAAGCGGATCCTGCCCGGCGTATCATCATAAACGTTTATTACGCCCATAAATAGGTGAGAAATTACGGTGTTTGTTCTTCAGTTTCAGTCGTGGTAGCAACTTTTCTTTGAGTTTCATCTTTTGCTGCAATTTTGTTGCCTCAATCAATTTTCCTTAATATTCCTTGGCTTTCTCTTTCAGATTCTTAAAACTGGCCGCAACTGACCTCAAACTTTCTTTACAAATTTTTGGTTTACAATGTTGCTTTTCTTGTCATCGGTGGTCTAGAAAAGCGAGAACTAAATCTATTTTACGTATTGGTTGTATGTAATAATTTTTATAAGGCATTATTTCAGAAAAAGTGTATTTGAATCATAATAATTTGTAAAATTAATATTAAATTATTTATTAAGGACTATTTTTATAATAAATAATATAAATTTTATATCTGGCAATTGATAGTCAACAAATCCGATTTCTGTATATGTAGATCAGATTGACTATGGACAAGCCATCTATGTATAAGGAATTAAATTAGATTTAAGCAAAGAATCTATTTTAATCATATTTTAAAACAATATTCGAAACAGCCTTTAAGGATTTAGTTAATTAGAAGAATGTTTAATTCCTTACTTTTATCGCCTAATTAACTAATTTAGGCAAATTGTAACACAAAACGCGACTAACGCCAAGTCAAAGGCATTTGTTGACTGTCAACACTTTTTGGCTGAGGCGTTTCATAAAAATTTATCAAATCGTTTGGAGGTTTTCTGAGAAGAGGCGGAAATTAGCCTTGGGGTGAAGCTTTCCTTCTAGATTCTGGGTTTCTGGTCACATTTCGCGGAACATTTGCTGCTAAGCATAGATTTTTCACACTACCATATAGGGGGTTTTTCAAGAGTGGAGAGTGGGCTTCAAGAACGGGAGGTGTGGGAGGTGGAGGCGTGGCAAGTGACAAATGAGCGGTAATTTGTTGCGACGTAAATTTGAATGGAAGCGCCTTGATTGCCACTTGAGACATTTGTGTGGCAACAGCTGCCAGCGAAAGGGATTCCTCTCGGTCTCGGTCTCAGTCTCAGTCTCTGCCTCAGTCCCAATCTCATTCCCACTCCCACTGCCGTTCCCATCTTCCATCCAACTTCGTTTCCAGTCTGCCCTCATCCTCCGGCAGGATACTCAATTTTCCAACAACGCCGGATATGCAAATTATAATGATATATTGGCTGTGAAAAATTTGCGCGACAGAAGCTACCCTCCCGAAAAAATGAGAATGGTTGCAGGGAAACTTTTCAGGCAGAACTTACCGCTTAGCCGGGCCAAAAAGATGGATATCTCAGGCATATTGGTCCAAGCTGGGGGCAGGTTCCAGATTGTTAGTCTTTGGTGACAAATGGTATTCATTTGCCAATAGTCTAGTTGAAAACTTTGGGACTTATGAATTTGTGGATAATTAATTTAGTTTGCGAAAAAAGTGAGCAATCAATTTTGTTCGTTTATGTTTATATAAAATGGCTTTATTATAATTATTTATATATTTAATTTATATTTAGTATATGAAAAATAAATAAGGTCTTAAAAAAACATCTCAGTCTCTTCACAGTTCCAAATAAGAATAAAATAATTTAGTTATTGTAATCATTTAAACATGTTCCATACCGTACAATTCAAATAACAAATATCCATCAAATCAAAAAAAGACTTTACAAAATACGTTTAAAAAAGAAAAGAACTCATTTCTGTATAATTTTATATTGTAACTTAAAAGTTAAAACAAATATTATTTTGTACTTTTAATATGGAAATCTATCGAAAGCATTTTAAATAACAAGTACCTAGCACTTAGAGGGTATTCAGTTATTCTGTGCCTTTTCCCTACCAATATTTTGTTGCCTTTTGCCTTTTGTCTTCTGATGCCGCCGACGTGGCTTAGGATTACCGCTAACGGTAATAAATAGACCTGCCACGCGTGTGTAATTTAGACGGGACAGCGGTCGGGGAGGGGAGATCCCAAGACAGCGTGGATCAGTTAAAAAGGAGTGAGGCCGCTACAGCAGCCATGTCGCGGTCGTTGACAGTAATGAAATTATGACATTGCTAATAACGGCGCCTGCCGACGTGGCCAAGTATTACTTACTTCTTTGTTGTTGCCACCGTTCTTGTTCTTCTTGTCTTCGTCTTGGCCAAAAGCCTTGAAATATGATTAGCCGGCATTTGCCACCTGCCTTCGCAGAAACCCTTTTTCGAGGCGTCCAAAATACATTTTTTGTTCCTCTCCAGCCGTCAGTTGTTGTAATTTATATTAATTAAAATTTACGCTGATGAAATGCTGTTGATTAGACTTGAAAGAAGCTCCCAGACGAAAGGAAACGAAAACCGAAGAGGAAGAAGGGTAATCCGAAGGCGAAATGTTTGGGTTATGCTGTGTCTTAAATTTTAACAAATCCTTTAAGGCAAAAGGAAGGTTAACTAAATATGCCATCTTAAATTATTAACAATAACAATAAGTCGAAGGAAACTGCGTAGAAATAATAAATTGCTGACCTTCCTTTAAGATTTTAAAACTAAAGAGTTTTAGACTGTAAACCAGTTGGGACTGGAAACCAATATTTCCGACATAGACATTAAATCTAAAATTATTAGTTCGCTTTTCTGGAATCCATAAAATACCATCTGAAATGGCCATAAAGTTTTAGTTTTCTTGTCTTACTCTTATTACCAAATCCTGCTGACGGCGCAAAGGGCCAAGAAAACTTCTCCATATGTCACATGCAAAGCGCGCGTCTTAAAAAATGTCCCACTGCTGCACAATATGGCTGGACTTGTGGCAGTGCCAAAAAAGAAAATCAGAAGTATCGGCATGCAACTAAGCAGAAACCTAAAGGCAAAAGAGAGTTTTGGCAAAAGGAAAGTACCTTTCACAGGAGAAAGGCTGGCTAACAGTTGGGATTCAGGTGATTTATATGACGAGATAAAATAAAAGTTAATCGCTTCATAATGTGATCTTGTAATATATAGCATATTGATCTGAAATGCCTGCTTCCCAATTGACCCAATTGAGGTGTGTAATAAAATGCAGTTTCAGCTTACAGGGATCCATCGGACTGCCCCTGGATAGTTACAATTACACGAGATGAGGTGGGCACTTGCTCCTCCGGCAGCTGATGATGATCGGGTTACAAGCTCGCGCATTAGTTCGGAGAGGCAGAAGCAGCAGCTCCTGCTTCGCCAGCTGGCTGAGTGCTACAATAAATCACTGTGGGGCATTTCTTTGGATTTGCAGCAGCTCTGCCTCGTGTCTTCCGCTATTATTTCGCTTGACATTGCGCTTGTCTTCCATGTCCCAGCACCAGTTTTAGTTGGAGTCCCAGACCCAGTCCCAGTCCCAGTCCCAGACCCAGTCCCAGTCCCAGTGCATTTGTGTCAGCGAGCACATAAGGCAGCTGGCTGGCGCTAGTGCTACTGCTCTAAACCGACATTGAGTTACATGCAACAAACGTATTTTGACAAGTGAACATGCACAGGGCCACGAGACAGACAGAGGGCTGGGACCGAAGTCAGCCATTCATGCAATATGCGGGCGACCGAGCCGATTCCACCGACTTGTCCAACATGACACACATGGAGCATAAGCCGAAGGACCGGGAGAGTTATGGAGCCATTTGCTTGTCGGGGCCTGGGATAGCTTGAGACATTTGCTGCTGCTTAAATTACTCAAAATTTATGCACGCCCCCCGAATGAGTTCTTGGCCCGAGCCCACTTCCCTTTCTTCATAAACAGCAGCCGAAGCTTGGCTAAAAGTCAATTTCATGTCATGCGGGAAACAGGCTAGGAAGACTCATTTTCTTCCTGCTAGCACAAATCAAT
Source organism: Drosophila lacteicornis (assembly GCA_008044355.1). Taxonomy (NCBI): domain Eukaryota; kingdom Metazoa; phylum Arthropoda; class Insecta; order Diptera; family Drosophilidae; genus Drosophila; species Drosophila lacteicornis. The sequence goes on from VNKF01007341.1 coordinate 27,947, forward strand.
ATTGCTTTGCATAATCAAAAGCAACAGTTAACCGGAAATCCTATCAAAAGGATAGGACAGGCAGGCAGTTCCACAGGAAAAACATCTGAAAATGAGTTTTAGTTCCAGGAAAGTTATGCCTTATTTTTAGTCGTGACAGCCACAAGGGCCAGAATACTTACTAGTTCTAAAAAGTTTCCTAAGGAGGAGGTCTTGCGCTTCAAAAAGTATATTTTAAAGGGTTTAATGACAGCTATAATTATAGTGGAAAAATACGTAACTTTGTTCCCAAATTGTACAAGAAAAAGAATATAACTCAACGAAATTGTATAAAAAATGTAAAAAATGTAAAAAAAGTTCCCTTTCCACCTTGAACATTAATAGACTTCAACTTGTTACAAATCGCCAACAGAAGACAAACTACAAATTGACCCTGGTACTGTATTGTCTTTACATTTTTGCATATTGTGTAAATATTAATGCTCCTTGCTGTTGCCACCGCCATCTCGGGATCATTAATCTTTCTTAGCTGTGAAAGGGAGTCGGAAGCAGGAGCACGTGCCCGGTGTTCCTTAGGCTGCGCGACCTGCCCCGAAAATTCCTCTCGGCATTCCAAAGGTTCTTGTCACCTGAGGAGGAGAAGATTGTACCTGAGAAAAAAAAAAGCGAAAGAACAAAGCCATCTCTCTCGTCGACAGTTGTTAGCCATGATTAGCGCGGCGACTAAGTGATGGCCAGGCCGGGGCTTTGACTTCGGCTCCTCTTTGTCACACGGTCCATTTTGTTTGCCATTTGTGATGATAAATCGCCGGAGGCTGCGGCTGCTGCAGGTCATAGGTCAGTTATTGGATATATTGCAAATATGCGCGCTGCTCACTTTGATTGATGGTCTATTTACTTTGGCGGAATTTGTTTGATTTGCGAACTGAGCTGGCTGCGACTTTAAAGCCGCATCATGTTTAAATAAGCCACACATGGCGCGGGCAGAGGGAGAGGACCTCGAACAGGTTTTTTGCCGCTGGCAATCCAGCTCCTTCTTCTGCCCCATCTCGGGCTGGGCCCCATAGGCAAATATGAAAAGATCATAAATTTTCATTCAATTTAATGCCTCAGCAAACAATTTTTATAGTCGGGGCAAAACTGTCAGAGGACTTGGCTGCAGTCAGAGTTCTGAGCTGCTGGCAGCTGTTTTAACAGCTTGTTTTGTGGCCTCTTTCATAATACAAATACTGGTTCATACATGCGGATATAAATACGTATATGTAAACTCGTACATTTTATGTGGGCGCCCATTTCATACATGATAGCATAAATGGCTCACTGCAAAGTTGTCTGGCAAAAAGGAGCCCCACCAAGGCACCAGGACCCTTTCAGGCTTCGGTGCCAGTCCTGCAAGTTATTGACTTCAAAATGGCTGGGGCGGAAAACAAAACATCTAGATGCTCATGGTAAATAAATAAACCAACGGGAGGCTCCAACTTTACGCATCTGAAGCTAACTTATTTAACCTGATCTTTCCTGACAGGAAAAAAAAATGCAGTTTCCAGGGCACGCCATTCAATATTTAAAATATTAAAAACCGAAAGGCTTCAAGCGTCAATTGTGTGGACTTTCTGAAATCCGATATTCAGTATAGTTATACCGAAATATATCATTAAAAATTTACTTTGCTGCCAAAATAATACTAATTGGCACTGGGAATTCATATGATATTATTATAACTGTCTGCTTTTATTTTTGGCATTGCAAAAAATATAAAAGCCTGTACATATTGTGTGTATATTTAAAGATTTTAAATAGCAAAATATCGATGATGCAGGGTGGCTCTGTTAATGATAAAATAACCAATTGATATTTTTAGGTTTAATTTTTATTTTACCACAAAACTATGCAATGTATACACAAAGATAATTTTTAAGGAAAAATGGATTTAAAATAAGAAAATACGTATTCAAATAACGAACGAGTCCATTCGTTCTTTCTTAGAGGAGGTTTGGTAGTCAGTTCAAGTGTAATTCTATAGATATTCATTTCTTAAGAACTTAAGTTTTGTTAAATTCATATTTTTCAATTGAAGTTTCTTTAAAGCTTATATATCCGTTTGTTTTCCTTTCAGCTGAACAATTAATTAATATACGCTGGTTAAGCCCAGCGACAGCTGAAAAGTATCCTAGGGATTTCATTTCGGACAGCTTCTAAGCTTCCCTTTAGCCTGTTCTGTTGGTCAGTCCCCTCTTTCTGGCTTCAGTGCATATCATAAATCACAAAATTAATCCTTCTTGAGTTTATTAGCGAACATTGACGTGGCTCGTTATCTTGTGTCCCGAAAACAGGGGGGCAGACAATAGGAACCATAAATTATGCGCGCATCGAGATTCACTCGCAGTTCTCCTCCAAGCTCCGTCTCCCTAATAAAGCCGGACATCAAATCTCAGCTCGATGGCTAGTGGCCTAGTCCGGGCGGCGTTTGATTCGCTTAGCTAGGCGAAACTTTGAGGGAAACTCACCCGAAGCTCACCCTCGAGATGATAAACGATTTGCCATTCGATTTCGAAGCTCAAGGCCCTGGTTCAATGCACAGACCTGACTTTCAAAATGCAAATGTCTCGATATAATAAGTACACAAAAATAAAGAGACTCCCAGCCAAGGGCGGTGAAAGTCTAAGGCCCGTCTAGACAGAACCAATGTGGTTGCCGATGATTAAGTTGAAAATAAGGCTGATGAAGACGGTGCGTGTGTTTCATCGCCTTCAAAGCGAAAATCGCAGCAGGTGGCAATGAAAAATTGCATATAAATACAGGAGTTCAAGGTATCAATGTAACCTCTGGCCATGGTTGATATATGTAGGAATTTTTAAAATGGTGGGGGTCGCATTGATATTCGTTTTTGGAATATGTAAGTAGTTTGCATTAAGCTAATTTTATTAATTTAATTTGTCTGCTTCAACAGAAAAGCAGCTTAAATTAAAAATGTATTCTCCGTGCTTAGGAATCAGCCAACAATGCAAAATATTAGAATAGTTAGTTTTTTAAGGGACTAGAGGATTGCCTTAGTCATAGAACAATAATGGGTATCCTGTGTTGAAGAACGCATAGCTTATTTTATCTTTTAACTCAAATGTTTGCGTTAGTTTAAAAATATGATAGAGCTTTACTTTGCTGCCAATAAGTGTTAGCTGATGAAATCCTGTACAAAAGAAATCCATAGGAACGACCAAATTAGTGACATCGGACTTTTAGTAGTTTTCTGCCCGAGTATCCTTGAGTGAAGTTTAAAATCCTTTCATCTCAGTGCTGAATAGCTCAACTGGCTTACTTTCTTTCTCTCTGGGTGCACTTCACTCCCGGTTGCCACTATTTCCTCGAGAGGCCACTCAAGACAATTGCGTATTCGACATGTGTGCCGGGGGCACTTGGATTCGAAATCTCGTCCGGGACTTTTTGCTGCGAAGCTTCTCTCTCGGCCGCCGAGCTTGCATTCACGGGCAAATTGAGCCCTAATGACATAATTTACTTTTTCGGCTAAATAAAAATGTTGTTGCCAATAAAGCCATTGAAGCATTAATGCGACAGCGAAAAGAAGAGCGAGAGCAAGAGCGAGAGCGAGGAGAAGATTGGCAAGTGGAAATAACAAATTGAATTTCAACAGCAAATTATTTTGAAACTGATTTCAATGTGATCGCTGGGGTGGGTCAAGGGCGTGCGATGAGCGGGGCTGGGTGCGACAGCCAGTTTAAAGTATCTCCTGCACAGGAGCAAACATTCTTTCGCATCCCCAGTAACTTTTCCCCGGCTTTTCCGTCCGCTCTCCTTCGCTTTTTCCCGCTTTTCCCGCTTTTCTCGCTTGGCTTGCAAGTCACGTGTTGCCACAACAACCGCCAAAATTGTCAACAGCGAAAAATTGTGCGGGCGTGAGTTCGTTGCTGGAGGTGCCTCAAAAAAGTGGGCGGCGGGCTCTGTACGTGGGCGTGGTCGCCTACAAATGAGCGCCAGCAGCACAAAGGAATTTCCGGTAGTTAAAGCGCTGCCAACGATTTCTCTGCTTTCTCAGCATATTTTCTTGAATTTCCCCTCTTCGCGTCCTCTCTCTTTTCTGGCTTTGAAAAATATATTGTATATTTCGCTTTTTATTCAAAAGAATTGCTAATGAAATAAGCAGCGCAATGTCAATTGGACCGCGAGCCAAAATATAGACACCCACTGCCAGGATGGCAAATGAAAATTGCTTTTCCTTCTTTATTTTTAAGTGCCGTGTCGCGAGTGCGGGCGGGGAAGTCATAAAAGAACTTACATAAATATATGTCTGTGTATAAATAATAAATAATATGCAAATGTAATAAACAAAGAGACGATGATGAAGAGCCAGCCAAACTGTTGAATGAATTCTTAAGCACACTTGACCACATTAAAATGGTTTGGGCTGAGTGCTCGTGTAGTGCCCGGACCCGGGCCCGGGCTTGGGATTTTCAAATAATGGAATAGAAAAAATATTGAAAACTTGACATGCGGTGGAGCAGGCTTTCTATTTATTTTCCTCTTACCCACCTATTACCTATTAAAATGTATGCATATTTTTACGGTAGAGATTCGCTTCGCTTTTCGTTTCGTTTCGTTAGGCCGCCTGTCAAAATCACGGAAGCCCAACGAACCAAAAAAAGTTGATATATACGCAAACATATATATGACCATTCGAAATGCTCCAAATGCGGATCAGTGTGTGTATCTCGGCCAAGTTATGCAAAATGGCAACCCAAAAACTACTGAGCAGGGGCAGCGGCAGTGGTAGCGGCAACGGCTACGGCAACGCATTCCATGCAAATGTTGGCAAAACAGATTTTTAACCACCTATTTTTTTGGCCGCCCGTTTCCCGGAAAGATTTCTTGGCCAGCTGGCTGGCAGAGTGACTCCCGGGCTCGGATAGTTAGTCCCTTACCAAATTGGCTGCCAGCCAGCTTATGTAGATTTCAGCAAGCCAAACACGTGCCCGCATCCAACTTGAGTTTCGTTTTCAGTTTTCGGTTTCTATTTTCGTCAGAGCAAGTTGACGATGGCTTTGTTTAGTTTTGGGTTTGGTTTGGGGCTTCTGTTTTTTTTTTTTTTTTTGGNTTGGGGCTTCCTTTTTTTTTTTTTTTTTTGGACCGGAGCCTACAACTTGCTCCGGCCATATTTTTGTAATTTGCATAATTATATGTGTGATTTATGGATTTAAAACTGTATACTTAATTCAACCTTCTTCAGAGCCCCTCGTTCATCTTTTATCCAAGAGGAGGGCTTGTCTAATTTGCTAGTTCCTGGCAGCAGCAAGTCTAGTTGGCATAATTGGATGAATTTCCAGTTGTTTTTCTTTGAGGTTTAAAAATAGACCAAATCGAAATTTTGCTATTTTTGTTTATTGAATGGTAGGAGTTTTTCTTCCTTTGCATTAATTCCGTTCTATTATTTTTACATTTTATTTGGTATTATTAATTTTTAATATAATTTATAATATTTGTCCTTCACGAAAGTTTTTATTTCACATTATTTTTCCGCATTTTCTTTCTAGCTTACTTCTTTTGAAATGTTTATATTAAGATATTAATGAAATGCTAATTATAGTAGGTATGAAAGCCAGAGAAGTCTACGTACTACTCCATATTTTGATATCTTTCAAAAATCCGAAAAAATGTACAAATTATATGTGTAAAAAGAGAAATATTAATCACAATGTTTCGGAGGATGCTGCGGCTCCTGCTACGGCGGGCAATAATTTCAATTTGTGCTGCAATGTGACAGGCGCCAACAACATGAGCCAACAAACAGCGCGGTGGACGAAAGGCGAAAGGACACTCAGCACACAGACACTCGCACAGCCATAAGCAGCCAGGAAGAATGTAGTGTCCGCATTGCATATGCAACATGTTCGAATGCCTTGCAACGGACACGCCTTCGAGCCATTCGAGGCTCCACTGTACCGCCCTCTCCAGATCCTTGCCACTTGTCGCTGCTATTGAGATAAGGAAATTTATTGGCTGCGCATGTTCTTTGTGACAGATTTCGATTTATGTGCCTTTTGTACGCGTTTGTCTGCGAGTGTGTGCAGTGTCCTCTCTTTTTCCGCTCCTGCTTTATTTAAATTTTCCTGCCTGTCCTGTTACCGCAGGCATCTCGCATTTTCACTCCCCACCTCCTCCTCCTCCCAGTTGCTTAACTTTAAGTGCTTACCTTAAAGGGCGGGGTGGGAGACAGTCCGCAGACAGGGCAATAAGCAGCTGAGCTGCAATTGAAAAAATTGACAAATTAAAACATGTCCGCGGAATATCGTTATCCTTGCCGAATCAGAAATTCCCTTCGAGTAATAAAAAACAAATTTTAAAAATGTTCTTATAACCTATTATAACACCTTTCTTATGAATAGATTGCTCGAAAGTGCCTTAAAACTAAATATAAGGCTTTTCAGAATCATTAAAAAATATAATTAAAGTACTTCATAGGGGCATAGTCATCTAAAACAAATATAAATAATTATATGTTCATTCTTTCTTAAAAAGCCTTGTGCTAATACGATGTAAGAAAGTTGTTTATTGGGATATCTATGCCAAGAGGAGAGAGGAATGCAATAATGGGGATTTCTGGGAAAGAAATCGAGCCGTCAGGATGTAGGGACGGAGAAAACGAGTGTAATGGCCTCAAGGCGATAAGGACCCGGCCAATACACAGAGAGGTTCAATGAGTTGTGCATGTGGTTAATGTCCATTTGGCATCCTTTTTGCTGCCCGGCCATCTGCACTTCGATTTGCACTTCTTTTGCTATCCATGTCTGCCAGTTTTTCCGGGAAATCTGGCCTTCTGCCGGCCTACGGCCTACGGAATATGCCACATACATATACGAATGGCTGGGTCTCTGTTGCGCCAGCTGCCTCAATCCCATTTAATGCTGCAATCAGCTTTGCTTTTTGAGCCCGCTGCTACTTTGCACTGTCTGTGCTTGGCTTTATGTTAATCATACGCCCTGTGGCAGCGGCCACTGCAGGCCATATGCCTCCGGGGCGCACAGTGGGGTATTGGACCCGAA
>VNKF01007342.1:0-30508 GCA_008044355.1 Drosophila lacteicornis
TTGTTTGCCTGAAGTCTTCGGTGAAATTCGAAAAACGAACAAGGGAAGACGAATCATTGTGCACCATGACAATGCGAGCTCTCACACATCGGCTCAAACCAGCGCCTTTTTGACTGGTCAAAACGTCAAATTGATGGGTCATCCGCCGTACAGTCCTGACTTGGCACCAAATGACTTCTTTTTATTCCCTCACATCAAGAAGAAAATGCGTGGTCAACGATTTTCGTCGCCAGAAGATGCTGTTGAAGCATTCAAAAACCATATTTTTGAGGTGTGTCAATCAGAGTGGAAAAAGTGCTTCGAAAATTGGTTTGAGCGCATGCAAAAGTGTGTAAATCTTGATGGAGAATATTTTGAAAAACAATAAAACTATTTTCCTTAATAAATATTCGTATTTTCATTATTAGGCCAGAAATATATGTAGCAGCCCACGTATGTTTAAGATATGTTTCTGGTGTTTCCGGTTTTGATTCTAAACAGTTTTAGAACTTTAGGAATTAAATGTATATTTATAAAATGAAATTAAACATTGTTAGAATATATTAAATGTAATAAAATGCAATTTAATCGAACATAACATTAATTATTATAATATATATATATGTTTAAGATATGTTTCTGGTGTTTCCAGGTTTGATTCTCAAACAATTTTAGTTTTAGGTACTAAATGTAAAATTATAAAATGAAATTAAACATTTTTAAAACATATTAGATATAAAAAATAATATTAAATCGAATTTAAAGCTCATAAGCACACTTAGCATTACTTATTATATAAAACTCTTTCGGTAGAAATTTTTTATTGTAATTTATCTGATTTTAAATCACCAAAAAGCTAAATGCACCTTTAAAAATATTTAACCCAAGACAAGTACCCCATTTTCCCCCAGTGTACTGACACAACCAAAGATTCATTGACAATTGAAATGAAATTGATTGAAATGCGATTAGCAAAATGAATATCAAACTGCGTCCGCAACAACAATGACTGGACTAACACTATAAATGTTTTGTTTTGTTTATTTCGAATTGAATAATCACACATAGGGCGGGAGGCAGGTGTAAAATAAATAAAAAAAATGGGGGAGGGAAATGATATTGGCATACATCGATTCGGCAAACTGATCAGTAGGCTATTTTTATGGCCCCGACATGGATTGTTTTTGGCCATTTTCCTGCAGAGTCACGTTATCTTGGCGACACATTACCTTATATAATGCAATGAGATAATCATCAAGGCATTATGTCAGAGCAACTGGGCCAAGCTGGGATCAGGTGTCCCAGCACTAGATAAATCTATGGCCAAGCTATGATCTCAGCGACTGTGGAACTGTGAAAGTTCTGGCTTTCGGATGGCAGAACCCCCACGCAATGGCCAGCATAAAATGGAGTGGAGGCTGCTCCACTTCGGGCACAGACCCGCGAACAGCATGACCTACGCTAATAGGGAAAAAAAGAAAGAACGGAAACTAATTTTAGCAGTTGCGACATCGCCAAAATATCAGAGTATCGCTCGGAATATCGAGGGCCAGCGAAAACAACAACAAAAGTTCGCTGAACTGCACAAAAGCTACAAAGTATATATAATAAGACAAAGCCGGGCTTCATTAGCCCCGGCCTCATCACCATCATCGGCGAAGAAAGCAGCAGCTAGCCGCCGAAGATTGGCCATCGTCGAGAGCTGGAAGAAACGAACAAAAAATGCACACAAATCAACGTTAGAATTTGGAATTCCAGCGGGAACAAAGCGGAGAAAGATGGAGGGTCCGGAGTCCGGAGCCGAAATTCCTGGTATACCCAAGGTAGCCAAGGTAAATTGACTTTTTATAGACAGTGACAACAATTAATTATATTTTAATATGCTGCGCAGCTCTTGGCTTATTAGTTTATAGTATCAACAATACGAATTAAAGAACCCCTCCATCCAACTCGGACTCAGACCCGAACCCATGGCGCGACCTCGAAGAAAGGCCGCCGCCGAAAGTCATCGAACTTTCTCCCTGTTCTTTCTTGCCGGCTAATTTCTATATTAGGTGTCATGGTTCCCGGCTGTCGGTGGCTCGATTAATTACCCCAACACGGCTGCCATCATTTATAACTCGGTTCAGGTCCAAGGGGGAGTCAATCTCCCCCGAGATCCGAGATGCGAGATCCAAGATCTACGATCGACGATCTGTTACAATTTGTAAATGACCAGGCTCCCAGGGCGCAAGGTCGAACAAATTTGCCTAAACACAATCGCCGGGAGATCAGCAACTAAATTGCCGTGACAAGTGAACCCCTCGGAGTTGGTTGGGAACTCCAGCAGCCGCAGGAGAAAAGAACAGAACGGAGAACTATACAATCGCGTGAGTCTTCTCAGATCTGCGAATCTTTGTTGCTTAATTCTCCTTTGTAAGCGATGTCGTTGTCGGTGACATGCGAACAGAATGGTTATGGCTGGCTAGCTAGATGGATGGATGGATGGCTGGTCTTTGGTGTGCGATTGGTGTCTCTTAGCAGCCACTTTCCAGCGTCTGAGCTGTAATTAATGGCAGCTTACGAGTTAGCCGCAAATTAGCCACATGACACAGCGCCCGCAGACGAAGGTAGGCGTCTGGAGACAGATCCGAGACGGAATCAAATGGTTTCTGCTGACCCCATCCGGGAGAACTATAAACTCTTTTACCACTTCACTTCCATGGCTAGACGCCAACAGCTTCCGATTGGAGGCGTTGCGGTTGTCGAGTTTACAGAGTGGGCGGATCTGACGCTAAATTACTCAGAATTTGTTTATATTCCAAGACTATTGGCATATAAAAACTTTGATTAAGCGCATAAATATGCAAATGCAAAAGCTTTCAATTGGATTACAGCGTAAAGTCCATTTTAGTATGTCTATTAATGAAGTATTACATTCCAAATGGTCGTTAAAACTAGTTAGAAACGATTTAAACTAAAGCAAATTCAAGAGGAGAAATTAGAGCAGTGGTCGGTACGGCCCTATTTCACGGGATAGGATTTTTCTCAGTCGTAGAACGAAGTAGAAGTATGCACAAAAGAGAATAGAAGAATCAATGCAGACAAATTAAAATTGTATGGCTAGATTTTGCCTTTCTTTAGCTATTTTTTAGGTTATAGCTAATTTGATTGCCATATTACATAATTTTTAAGCTTTATTTTTCATATCTAACCATAGAGTGTTCCAGTTTCACTCATACAAATGCAATGTTGGCATTTGACTCTACCGGTGCGGACCACTGATTTAGAGACTTGCTTTAAGGTGATTTGTAAACTTAAATAAAATCTAAATAAGGAAAGAACTTCACAAGATATTCAGTAAAGTTAGATTAATATACTATTTATTCCAGAATTCAATCTCTGACGCTTACTAAGTACTAGAATACAGTTCACCCTCCAGCTCCAGCTCCAGCCCGCTCCAAGCGCCGCTAGTTGAGTGGATTCGATGTCTTGGCGCTCTCCTGGCGTATGGCATTGATGAGCTCATAGTTGACCAGGAAGGTGAAGCGCAGCCCGGAGATTTCCACGGTGCAGTTGTGAGCCAGACGGGTTTTGTTTGCCGATAGCAACGGAGTCCCATCTATGAAGATGGCCCGCTTGCCCTCGTTGGCGATGAAGAAGTCGCCATTGCTGCGCAACTTGATGGTGCCCTGGCGGCGGGAGATCTTTGCCGCTGGCCCCTCTAGCGACAGATCCACGTCCACCACACAGTCCTTGGCATCGCGGCCAAAGGTGATCTCCTTGGAACGCATGAGGTAGCGCACATGGCGGCCGCACAGGCAGGCCAGTGTCTGGTTATCGAACTCGGAGGCAGCTGTGGGTCCCAGAACCGAATCCACCAGGACGCCCCAACGCGAGAGCTCGTTCTCCAGCAGGCGAATGTCACGCTTGTTGCGGCGATCCGCCAAGGCCCGCTCCAGCTCCAGGGCCTCGTCACGCGGCTCGTTGAGATCGTTCTCGAAGATCTGATCCTCGGCATCCGAGAAGCTAAGCGGCTGCTGATCCGCGCCGTACACCGGCTTCACCGTCTGATCCGGCAGAAGGCTGTACTGCTTGAGGAGCAGCCAGTGGTTGTGCAGCGACTTGGCGGTGCGAGCGCTGTAGAAGATCGAGGCGTTCTTGTCGAGAAGCTCCTGGAATTGCTCCAGCTTGGGCTGTTCAGTCTGTGAAAGAAAGTAAAGGAATTAAGAGCCATTTTTAGATTGTATATTTCGGTAATGTTACACTCACGCTCTTAATGGTGCCCAGCAGATCCTCCTCCTGGACGCTGTACAGGGCCTTGCGCTGCACCGAATCCACGAGCTCGGGATGCAGGTTCCGCATGGCGGACACGGCAATCCGCGAGACAGCCGGCTCATACAGCAAGGCATACCAGCGCTGCTGCAGCTCCTGCAGCGTGAACTTGCAGGAGAACTTCACGCCACGATGAATAATCCGCAAGTCGTTGGTCTGCTGGATGCCAATGATCAGGGCCAGATCGTCGATGGGCTTCCAGCGGCCCAGATCCTTGGTGGCCGTCTGGCCGAGAGTTCTTCCATTGCGGCGCTGCGACCTCTTGCTGGCCGGGCGCACGGGACGCGAACGTCGCTCGCTGGCCGCTGGGCGCTCCATAACGGGCGGCTTGGGATGCACTACGGCCGCAACTTGGGGCACAACGGGCAGCAGCGGAGTCGTGGGCGGCGCTGGTGTGGTGGGCGTGACCAGGGGCAGCGAGGCAACCGTGCTGGGCGTACCGGGAACTAGGGAGTCCGCCGAACCGGGCGTTATGGGAGGCTCTGGCGTCGGAATGGGAATGGACAGGGGCGCAAGCGTGGTGTGCGGCACCCCAATCAGAGCGGGATAGTTTTGCGAAGTGGTTCTCGGTCTGTTGTTGCGATTGGCGTCCGTTCCGCCGCGATTCGTTGGCACTACGATGTTGTACTCGACTATTTCATCATCGAAGCGCTTCCTCTTGATGGTGCGAGACGAGCTGTCGGCGGCGGGAAAACGGAATAGATTGATTACCAAGCACTTTTTGACTGCTTTGACAACCCCGTCAACAACTGTCAATCTCACCTCCTTCGCTTCTGATCGTTCTGCAGCTCAATGGGCAGATTCTGTATCGGCGCTCGCAGCAACGGGGTGGCAATCACAGTCGCTGCCGCTGCAGCACTCGCTACTGTTGTTGTTGTGCCTGCCACCACTGTACTGCCCGTTGTTGTTGCTGCTGCTGCTGGCGACGGCACGCCTACTGTGATCAGGGGCTGCTGCGCCAGGAGGGTGGTGGGCAGGCTGGGGGCGGTGACAGGAACTGCATTGCTGGCAGAAACCGAGATTCGGGCAATTTCCATGGCTCTTGAGAGGATTTAATGGTAGAAAACGCACTTTTTTCGCGACGCACTACGCAACACTTTTGTTGAGAATTCTCGCCAAAATACCAAATTATCGTGAGAATGCCGTGGTATTTCCGGTTTATCGATAAACGGTCATACTCGCAGGAATGACGTCACAAATATCGAATATATCGAATATATCGAATACAATCGAGATGTCGATTTCCCGATTATTCTACTCGATAACTAAGCGATAACAAAAACGAAAGTGATCGAATATGGTTTGCGACTTGACTTTTGTTGTAGAAGGTTCGGAACTTTGCTGAGTTTTGTTGCAAATGAATGTTCGGATGAATTTGTTTAAATTAGCGAACTGGCACAACGTTAAGACTCCATTACGCAGCGCCGATGAGTGCCACTAGATGAGCGCCTGGATGCGGGGGCCACCGAATTTACGCGCCAGTCACCCAAGTAATACGCGGAAAAATGAGGTATACAAGGCTCGGAGAGAGTGCAAAACAAAACATTGGCCGCATCTATGACTAATCGATTTGCAGTTTGCACTACGCGGAATCCGAGTCTTCGCAGTCAGAGAGCAAAATGGACATCTCGGAGACGCCGACGGACTCCACGGGCATCTCGCCGCTGGCCGATGATGCTGTGACCGCCGCTCCGCCGCCGAAGAACGTCCTGGAGCTGGAGAAAGAAAGTGAGACTGTGAACACCAGCCTGGACAACCGAATTCTTCGCATGGAACTGCTGCCCATTGAGACGATGCCGCAACAACGACACACCATCGAGCGCACCCTGGCCAACAGCCACCCATTGATGTCACCCACAAACACGGACTCGGACTCGGAGCCCTTCCAGCTGAAGAAGCAGGAAAAGCCACAGCCGCGAAGCAACTTTCCGGACGTGGTGCCCGCCACGGAGACGGTGCAGGCGAAAAACTCGCTGAACCAGTCGCGGAACAAACCGCAGGATGCCAAGGTCAGTCTGCTGAGGGCCAACAGTCCGGACATACTGAGCAGCGAGTCGGACGCCGAGGTCAGCCAGTACTTGGCTGCCGTGGAATCAAATTTCCAGTCGGTCTCCCTGATGCCCAACGGCAATGGCAAAAAGTCCAAGCGGACGACCACTCTCCCTGGCGGCGAGGACATCTCCAGCCTGGACTCCATTTCCAATCACAGCTTCGACGATGACGAGGACATCGAGCATAATCTGGCCTCGCTGAGTCCCTCGAGCTCGCTCATCGACGGGCTGGATGGCGAGGACGACGACGACGACTGCGAGGGCCCAGAGCTACTGCCCGACCACGACGATGACTTGGAACTGGACCTGGAGTTTGGTCTGGCCACCACACCAACGCCACATGCTTCGGCTACGGCTACGGGCACCGGCACGGGCGCGTCCACTCTCCCACAATACACGGCTGCGGAGGAGCGACGCGACTCGCGGAATTGGCAGAAGATCACTCTGCCAGATGGACGCACCCGCGAGATCGATATGCGGGTCATTGAGCCCTACAAGCGGGTGCTCTCCCACGGCGGCTATCTCAAGTCTGGCGGTCAGAACGCCATAGTCATCTTCTGTGCTTGCCACTTGCCGGACAGATCGCGGGCCGACTACAGCTATGTGATGGACAATCTCTTTCTGTACGTGGTCAAGACCTTGGAGCAGCTGGTCACCGATGACTATGTGCTGATCTACCTGCATGGTGGCTCCAACAGGCGCAATGTGCCGCCCTTTCCCTGGCTCAAGAGGTGAGTTTATTGACTTGTTTACGGGTTCAATGGATTCTGATTTGTTCATTCTTTTACAGATGCTATCAGCTGCTAGATCGTCGGCTGCGCAAGAGCCTGAAACACATGTATTTGGTGCATCCCACATTCTGGATCAAGTCTCTGGTGTGGATGGCCAGGCCGTTTGTGAGGTGAGTAGAGAGAGGGGTTTGAGAGAGCACATGACTTAAGTCCTTGTTCCACTGCTACATTCAGTTCCATTCTCGAGAATGGTCCATTATTTTACATGGGGAACCATCCGTTCACCATTCGCCCTGAAGGTTTCTATACATACTAACAAAAAAATATCGAAAAATATCGATATTAGGCGATATTTCTTAAGTTGCTTCCCTAAATCTTCCTTCCCATCACTAATTTCTTATTGTTCTTGAAATTATGAATATTTTTGCAAAAAGATAAATGAAAGCTAGATCCAGCGCAGCATTTTGTTAGCTGTGGCAGGGAAAACACCCGATTTTTCTTTGATATTCAAGATTTCAAATCTTCAAGCATAGATATTAGTAAGTCCTTGAATGGGTCGGTTAACATAGAAGAGGACGTCGTCCGGGAGTGGCAAATGAAAGCCTGAAATGACCCGTTTCGGCCGCGCAATGATGGGCCGTCCAATTAAAATGTAAACAAAGCCGGATCAGCTGTTCGTCCCATTCACATGTCGACGGAGAATGTAGCTGTGGAGCTGTGGAACAACCGACGGAGCAATGGAACAAGGCTATTAATCATTGAAGATTACAATAATTCCGTTTACATTCTTATGGCTTAGCCTTAACTAATAATCTTCCATAATCTTCTTTTCCAGCACAAAGTTCTGGCGCAAGCTGGTCTACGTAAAGTCCCTGGAGGAGCTGGGCCTGCACGTGGTCGTGGAAAAGGCCGCGATTCCGGAGAAGGTGAAGCAGTACGATGCCAAGCGGCACTGAGGATCTCTGCGATGCCCACAGACTTGTTTTACTCAAACTCAAACGCAACTGCTAATGCAACCGCAACGCATTCATGCCACACTCGCTAACTAGAATCTGTGCATTCCGCATTCCCCCCCATCTTCAGTACGGACTAAGGACTAAGGCTATTATCCTTTGCGCTCTCTCTCTCGCTATGCTTTAATTTAAGATCTCAATCTTTGTGATACTTTAAGTTTGCCTTCTCTCAGTCGATCAGTCCCCAGCATTTTTCCATGTGTGTGTGCAGCGTGAAGGAGGCGTTCATTCAGCAAGACATCGAACAAGTTTTTGTAGTTCTTTATTGGCAGCCGTAGAAACGTATTACTAGATACAGCGATCGACCCCATATTTATACACCCACACATATTGTAGTTATCGTGTAGCTTCCGCTTCATATATATATATATATATACGTACTATATATATTTTGTAATGGAACACATACATATGCAACCAGAAACCACCAGACTTCCGAACATGTTACCTTTCGCGGAGTTGGAACACCTAAACTGAATTTAAACATAAGTAATTGAAAATCTTTAGCTGAATTTTGCATCCCATGTCGCATAATGTATGTTCCAATCACTGCAAGGACCCCATGCCAGTTGCAAGTAGGTGCCACCCGTATCCATATCTGCATCCCCAACCACCACATCCACCATCAGAGTTAGCCGTTTAGCCAGTAAGTGAACCTAGCGACCATTCTTTGTGGTCAACACACGAACACACGTAGAATCTCTGTCTCTAGCGGATAATGTGACGTACAATTTAGGCAATGAGTGTAACCGATTGATATTACGAGCGACATTTTGTTGGTTTCCTTTTACCGCTTTAAACAAACAATAATAACAATAATACTAATAAAGTGCAAGATGGTTTTTATTTATTATTATGTCATATAAGCTCTATAAGGGGCTACCCATATATTACGTAATCACCTAGGGTCAGCGAAATGATTGTTTTATTATTTAGAGAGGGGGTTCCATAGGCAATGCTTACGTAATCAAAAGGGAAGGGGTTCTATGATTACTCTTGATTACATAGGGGGGGAGGTGGTCAAATATCATCAAAAAAGTGATTATGTAATATATGGATAACCCCTAAGAGTCCCTCCTACGAGTAATAGCTCTGATCGCAGTCCCACAGGTCGTTGTCCTCGTGAAATTGGATGAGTACCAGCTCATACGTTACAATAGTGCCGGCCACCTGCAGATCGGAAGAATATATTAACTTATAGTATCTCCCGGAGTGAGTTTTAACTAATAACAACTCACACTTAGTACTAGCTTCCTGGTGAGGTGAAAGAACTTCATTCCCGTGAGGGCTACCTCATCGCTTATCACCTCCTCTGCGAATCTCTTTACCTCCGGACACCAGGACTCCTTGGGCACACAGCGCAGGTACCTCAGGGTCAGCCTGGACTCATCATGGACGCTGGCGGAGTACAGAGACACCGCCAAGGTGCGGCCAATGAGGAAGATGAGCGAGAAGTAAAAGTACACGGCATGCGCCACCGAAGGCATGGTGCTAAAGGAGGCACATAAATTACATAAATAAAATTAACAATTAATAAAAACTCACTTCAAACTCCTTAACAACTGAACGCATATAAAGTACAAATTGTTCGAAAAGGACACCATTGTAATTAGGGATATGGCATCGTCCATTTTGTCGCATAAAATGCAAATATTTCTGTATTGAATGCGACGCTCCGACCAGTAAGTGGGCGCCATGTTCTGCAAGTAATCATTAGTTTTTCCTAAATAATAGGAAAATCCTGAACTTACCATGCCCTTGAAATTCCGCAGGTCATCGTTGAGCTGTCGGAACTTGGCTGCCAGCCCAATGCTGACAATCATCACAAACAAGTCCATGTAGTTCCATATGAAGGTGGAGTAGACGTTCTGGAACTTTCCCCAAATCGCCAAAGGGGTGGAGTAGTTCATCACGGAGAAGATCTCGTCGTTGGTGCGGAGCAGGTAATTCTGGATGGGATCAGCGGTGCTGTTGCAAAATGAGGCATAGTTTATGGCCGAAATCATGCTCAAGATGTGCTCCGCTGTATTTAAATTAGTTAAATATAAATAAATTAATATTTAACAGTAGACTTACCAAAAGACAGCGTCATTCCCACCAGCATCACCATGGCAATGGAATGACCCATCTTCCATCTGCCCATCTGCGAAGGATACTGCGGCAGATCCTGCTCCACGGTGTGCCAGTACATCATGAGCTGGGGCCACCGCCGCGCCAGGTTTAGAGCCACCATTAGGACCAGCAGCACAGATCCGCGGAATATAATGGGTTTAATGCTGTTGAAGCTAATCGGATTGTTTAGGACTTTATACAAGGACAGACCAAAGTTCGTAAAGCTCGAGACTATGAAGGTTATGCAAAAGCAGGTGCGGATGTTGCGCCAGGAGAAGCTCAGATTTGAGGGATGCTTGGCCGTGACTCCCTTCACTGGCATCATGGCGAAGAATTCGGCCACGAGGAGCACACGTCCCACAGCCTGGTGGAAGGTGCCATCGCTGAGGAAGGCCTCCTTGTTGCTACGGGAGAGCTCTAGTTTAAAGGGATTTATTTAGGCAAAGAATTCAAGATTAAGGGACAAATATTTACTGGGTAATGTGTTCCGCACCTCGTACTCCTTCTCAATCTGGGTTTTGTAGGTTTCACAACTTTCCTGGAAGGCTTTCTTGCGGGCACTGTTAGAAAATTTGAGATTTAAATAAGGAAATTAGGAGGATATACATTTCATTAATTAAAAATAGTTTCCTTTAGCTTCTTAACCACTTTATCCTGTCCCACCTCTCATGAACTAAATCCAGCTTTCGCATCAATGGTGACCTGGTCACCTTCTTCTTAAGCCGGCGCAGTTTGCGCTCCAGCTTGGGCAGGATCTTCATCCTGCAACCGGCTAATACCACTGGCAAAGGCCAACTGCTCCGCAGAAATAACCGAATGCAAACTGAATCCCCACCGGTGACCACCGACCATTAAAAACACCTGTTGTTTTGCACTAATCTATAATTAAGGACTAACAATAAAAGCACATATTTTGCGGGCTTAACCCTCCGTTGAACCAACACCCCTTAAATTCAGCCCTCAAAGCAGCTGGGAACCTTCTCCTCTCCGTTGAATTGCAGCAAAATCAGTTCGTAGGTCACAATTGTGCCAGCCACCTAGGGATATAGTATAGTTCTATAATTGGATACTTTAGTGGTTTCTGTTTTTGTTTACAAACCGAAATGACAACGCCGCGGGTTAGCCGAAAGAATTTCATGCCAGTTAGGGCCACATTATCCATGTGAACCTCCTCCGAAAAGCGCTTGAGCTGGAATGTTTATATTAATTATTGGAATTAGAATATCCTCCCTATATATCCTACCTCATCGCACCAATACTCCCGCGGCACTAGACGGAATATAAGCAAAGGACGCTTGGACTCATCATTGATACTGGAGCTATATAGGGACAGGATGAGAGTGCGTCCCAGGAGATAGACCAGGGAGAACCAGAAGTACAGTGTATGCGACACCGAAGGTTTAGTTCTGGAAATCAAAGAAGGTATATATTAAACCCTTGAATTAAGGAAAATTGCAAGAACTCACTGCATACTCTTCAAGATTTTGCCACAAATAAAATACAAATTATTGGTAAAGCAAAGCATCGTAATGGTGGATATGGCATTGTCCACCTCCTCGCAGAGTTTGCAGAGATTCCGGAAGTTAACCCGGCACTGCATCCAGTACTCCACACTGGTGGGCTGCAGAGAGTCATTAGTAAAAGGATCATAACACCAGCTCCCACAGGACCCTCACCAATCTGGCCTCTCGCATCATGTAATCATTCAGCTGACGGAAACGGGCAGCCAGAGCCACACTGACGGCCATCACGAAGATGTCATTGAAATTCCAGGCAAAAGTGCTCAGAATATTAATCACTTTGCCCAGCAACCCCAGGAAATGGGTGTAGTCCACAAAGTAGAACACCGAGGAGAAGTTCAGGAACAGGAAACTGTCCAGGGGATGACCCGGCAGCTTGGGACAGAAGTTCACATAGTAGCCCATGCTCAGCATGCTCATCATGTGCTCCACTGAAGGGGATCTTAAATTATATTTATGAGGAATTAATTAATTAATTTTTTACCCAGCGAGCAAGTGGTGGCCACTATGGTGATCCACTTGATGTGTTCCGCCAGGTTCCTGCGCTCCTTGACCGATCTCAGAGGCGGTAACTTGGCCTCCACTTGCTGCCACTCCTGAGCAAGGGCCGGCCACTTCCTGGCCAATTGTAGGAACGCCAAGGAGATGAGGAATATGGACATATAAAAGACCAGAGTCTCCACTGAATCAAAATCGAAGCTAACATTCGTCACGAAGGCCACCAGGTAGCCGGAGACTACGCCAAAGCAAAGGATAGTGACCAGGGCATAGTAGGTACGGGCACTGGACCAGGCAAAGGCCAGATCCTCGGCAAACTTGGAGGTAATGCCTCGAACTGGCATCAGGGCAAAGATCTGGGCGATAATTAAGACTGAAATTAAACAAAATATTATAACAAATTCTATTCTTTAAATTTCTAAGGAAAAATCTAAACATTAGCTTAGGGAAATTTTTTATTTAATAAATCTAATAACTTAATGATATTAACCTGGCTTGATAGCTTCTTGGAAAGACCCACTATACTTGTAGTCCTCCTTTCGAATACGTCGCAGTAGAGCTTTAACTGATGAAAATTAAAAATTTATAAAAAATCAAAGATTAAAGAAAACTTACTCATTGCGAAATGGAAACGTTTGCTTGGCCTAGAGACCACTTTGTATTTGAGAATCCCAAGGGTAACACTAAAAATTTCACAAATCAAATTACCCTTTCATTAATATACAAAGAAACCCCTTACTCGCTGCCCACGCGTGATCTTCGCCAGAACTTGATGCGGGCAATGAACCTGCGTCGCTTGGCAGGATTCCCAGTGGTCCTGGCCATGTTCGGTGCTCGACTGGCCGCCTCGGTGCCCCCAACAAATGGTTAAGCCCACAAATTGCTACTGGTTACGGCTAATTTATGGTCTCCGTGCCAATTGTGCGCTTATCTGTGCATAATCTTGTGCAAATGTGAGGAGCTGACAGCCCGCGGTGGCGACAAGCTCATGAAGTATGTATTAATGAAATGGAGAATGGAGCTGGGAGCTAGGAGTTAGGAGAAGAATATGCTCATGGAGGAGCCGGCTGCGCGGCTGCAAATATCCGGACGCGTTACTTCGCCCTTCATTTGGTGGAAGAGGACCAGTTCGTAGCCCAGGCCAGCGGCGGCCATCTAGGGAAAAAATATTAATACAAAAAGTGAAGAATTATATTAAGATCACTCACAGCAAAGATGAGCCTGCGGGTGAGATGAAAGTATCCCTTTCCACTAAGAGCAAAGGACTCATTGCGGAGCACCTCACTTAACCTTTCCAAGTCATCACACCAACAGCGTGAAGGAATCTCGTAGAGTGTGTTACATATATCCTTGGCCTCCTGGGGAATCGAGGCAGCGGCCAACATCATGTTCATCAAGCGGGTACTAACATACAGCAAACAAAACCAAAAATACAGCTCGTCCATAAAAGCGCCTTTGACTCTGTAATATTTGTATTAAAAAATATTCTAAATTTGTTCCTGAAATCCCTTAAAACTCACTGAAAACTGTGGTAGACCTGCACACAAATAAAGTACAGGTTGTGAGCGCAGGACACCATGATCAAGCCAGCTAGCTCCTTGTCATAGAGCTTCAGTAGATCATGTAGGTCCAAGAAATCCGTACGTATTTCCTGCCACATCTCCTTCCTTAAAGGCTGCCCCAAATTCTGGCGAATGCGCCAGTGCACCTGCTGAAAGCGAATCCTCAGCGAGCGACACATCAGCACTAGAAAGATATCCCCAAAGTTCCACACAAAGGTCATGGAGATGGTGCTCCACTCGATGTAGAGCACCAGCCAGGAGCTGTAGGGGATCACAGAGAACACCTCCTGCCGCTCCCGTTCAAAGTAATTCTGCACGAAGCCCACTTCCAGCTGGCACTCCCGGATCTGCAGATAGTTACTGCAAACGGCGCTGCCCACATAGGTGAGGTGTTCGCATAGGGCGGCCACCAGGAGGATTAGGCCCCAGCGGCGCAGATAATGACTGAATTTGACGCCATTGGGGCATTGGTAGCAGGGTTTCAGGAAGATCTTCTCACATTGCGTGGTCTGAAGGATAATGTGAGGCCATCGGGTTGCTAAGCTCATAAAGGATCCAAGGCAGAAGATGCAAATTACACTGAAGCTAAGAGATCCTGGAAGAAAGGATGGGTTACAGGTCTTGGAAGGAAGCTTAAAAGAATGCTTCCTTTTATATTTGGTGATAAGAGAAACTCAATAATTTAATAGCATACTTTTAGACAGCTTTATTTAGGATTTTAAATCCCCCGAAGCCTTTTTTAGAGAGTTTTGAAGGTTACAGCCCTTGAAAAGATGCCTAAACGTATGCAGAAATTCAATAATTTAACAGCATACTTTTAGACACCTTTACTTGGGATTTTAAATCAATCGGAAGCCTTTTTTTGAGAGTTTTTGAAGAGTAAAGTTCGATCATCTTACCTATAGTGTAGATCTTAAAGCCATTATGAAGAACCAGCTTAGCTGAGAGCACAAAATCTCCGATCACAAACAGGAAAACCCCCACAAACGCCAGATTAAGTGGAGAAAGCCAGCGGAAACGTATATTCTCTGGCGGATCACTGGGCCTAATTCCGGAGAGGGGCATTACCCCGAATATCCGTGCTACGACCAGAACATGTCCGATGGCGTGGTGCAGGGTATTCTCCTGGTGGCTCTGCTCGGACTGCTCCATCTGAAGTCCGCGACTAGACAAATTGCTCCTCCACATGGGCGTGATAACCGAGACACTTGCAACAAAACGTTTCGGACACGCCATGATAACATCTGACAGGTATAATTGATTGGGTGCCATTTCACAAAGTACAGCAAGTGCAAAATAATCGACAAAAAGCTTAAAAAATCGGATTAGGAGAATATGCTCTTGGAGGAGCCCACGCCGCCCTCACAGAAGTTCTTCTGCACCTCAGAACCGGCCATTTGGTTGATCAGCACGAGTTCATAGACCATCAGGGTGGCAGCCATCTGTAGAAGATACATTTCTAAAATGTATTCTTTGAGTTAGTAATACCTTTAACTCACAGCAAATATCAAGCGTTTGGTCAGCAGGAAATAACCCTTGCCACTGAGGGCAAAGTGGTCAGCCAGAAATATCTCATTGAGTCTCTTGAGCTCTACGCCCCAAAACTCTGTGGGAATTTCGTACAGGGTATAGGATATCTCTCGGGCCTCCTGGGGAATGGATGAGGCAGCGAACATCATGTTGGTGACTCGTATAATGACATAGGAGAGGCAGAACCAGAAGTACAGCTCATCTGCATAGTTGCCTCGGGATCTAAGCGAGTTATAATTAATAATGATCATAAAGTCAGACCCCTTAACTCACTGAAAACTATGATATATCTGCACACACACAAAGTACATGTTGTGGGCACAGGAGAGCAGAATCAGCCCTGACAACTCCTTGTCGTAGAGTCCCAGCAGATCACTCAGATCCAAGAGATCACATCGAATCTTCTGCCAGAACTCATTGGGCATCCGCTGTCCTCGGTTCTGACGGATGCGCCAGTGTAGCTGCTGGAAGCGCATCTGCATGCCCCGGCAGATGAGGACCAGGAAGATGTCCACAAAGTTCCACACGAAGGTCATCGACAGGGTGGTCCACTCAATGAAGGGTATCCACCAGGATGAGAAGTGCAGTATGAGGAAGAGCTGCTGGCGCTCGCGCTGGAAATAGTTTTGCCAGAAGTCCGCCTCCAGCTTGCACTCCACAATGACCAAGTGGTTGTTGTACAGGGCACTTCCCACATAGGTGGAGTGCTCGCAGAGAGCGGCCACCAGGAGACCCACACCCCAGATCCGAAGCCTCCGGGAGTAGCTACGTCCTGGTCGGCAATCGTATTCGGGCTCCAGGAAGATCTGCTCGCACTCGGCCGTCCGACGGATGATGTGGGGCCAGCGACGGGAGAGCAGCAGGAAAACGCCAAAGCAGAAGATGCAGATCACGCTGAAGCTGAGGGAGCCTTCAAGGGAATTGAGTTGATAAAATTGTATAATAAAATATATAAAAATTACCTATGGTATAGATTTTTAAGCCATTATCCAGCACCACCTTGGAGGACAATACACAGTCCACAATGGAGAAGGTAAATAGGACCAGAGCAGCCACTAAGGACAACGAAAGCCAGCGAAAGCGTACCTTGTCAGGACGAGAGCTGGGCCAGAGCCCTGACACCGGCAGAACGCCAAAGAACTGGGCTATGACCAGGACTCAAAAATTAACAGGATAATTAAAGAGAGTTTCAGGATATGGAGATCTTTGAGTTACTCACAAGGTCCTATTCCATGCTGGAGCGTGTTCTTAGTCCCCTTTTGTCCCGAATGCTTCATGACGGTGCGCTGTTGGTTGGCAAATGAAAAAAGGACAACTGCGTCCAAAGGACACGCCATAAACAAGAGGGCGGGCTCCATCCATTAATCCTTGTATTTCCCGATTAAGATCTCGAGTGCGGTGCATAGTGGGCGTGACACTTATGACTAAATGTGCGGATTGAAGTGCCTTAGTTCCGGGCTCTAGAATTCCCTGCAGTATTGAGTCTTTTGCCTGATGGTACCTTGGTTGATGACATCCGATATCATGAGCTCATAGGTGATAATGGTGGTGCCCATCTTTAAAAAGGTTAAATATAAGAGTGCTATAAGAAAGGATATTTTATGGTTCCAACTCACAGCCAGGACGAGTGAGCGGGTGAGGTAAAAGAAGCCACTGCCAGAGAGGGCGGTCATGTCGTTGCCCAACTGCTCGCTGAAGCGCTGAACCTAAGGAAGAACTTTGTAACATTGTGAGCATTAGGAGTAGGACCCACCTCTATGGACCAGGCTCGGCTGGGCACATCCCTTAAAGCTGTCACAATCTTGCGCTCGAAATCGTTGATGGAAGAGGCCACGAAAATGGTCAGCAAGGTGCGGACCACAGCGAAGATCAGAGAGTACCAGAAGGCCAGCATCACCAGGAAGTCCACGCCAATGTTTCTGTTATTAAAATAAATAAATATTATTAAATTAAATCTTCAAAACCCTTTCCTAAACCCACTTGAAGCTGTTGAACAACTGAAAGCAAATGAAGGACATGTTATTGCCAAAGGCCAGGAGCACCAAGGGAGCTATGGCGGCATCCAGGAGACGCACTAGTCTCTTCAAGGCCAGATAGTGCTCCCGCACTTCTGTCCAGAACACCGCAGGCATGACCTTCCTGTGAACAGCAGCTATGCGTCGGTAAAGCTGATGAAATCTGGCAGCCAGGCCAATGCCAATGCACATGATGAAGCAGTCGGTGAAGGAGCGTGGATAGGCAATGGTTTGGTTGACCCACTAAAATAATTTAATAATTAATTCAATTAATATTCAATTAATAGATTAATTCCCACCTCGAAAATGGGCAACAGCCAAATGTGATATGGCAGGATCATGTACAGATGCGGTCGCTCCCACTTGTAGATGCTTTCAAAGTACGTGACATTGATCTTGCATTGGGTGCGCTCCATGTTGCTGAGGTGGAACGAGTTGAGCAGCAGCAGGCAGTGCTCCACTACAGAAATTTATAATTAAATTAATATTTAAATAAATTAATCAATAACTTACCCAAAGCCGATGACATGACCACTGCAAAAACTATATAAATACGCCTCTTCATCCTGTACTCTCCATAGAAGCGATAGGGTACCCTCAAGAAGAGCTTCTCCACACCATGCCAGGTCCGCATGATGCTGGGCCAATGGATGGCCAATCTCCAGAAGAACAGGTGCTCCAGCAGACAGACAATGTACAGGGATAAAGTGCTGGAAGTATGAAAATTAATGGCCACCTTGGCCACATAGTTAAGGACGGCGCCGAATTCGCAGAGATTGAGGATCACCACGAGGCCGGAGTAGAAGACGCGTGGCGATAGCCAGCGATACCGGATGTCTGTCACATCCAAGGCGCGGACATTGCTGACTGGGAGAAGCCCATAGATTTGGGAAATGAAAAGAACTAAGAGCGGAAAGAATATTTATTCAAATTAAATAATATAAATAAAAAGAAAGGCACACCTTTCGAGACCGCCCGATGGAATGTCTCGCCCTGCGGCATGACCGAACGAACTAACAACTCTCACTGCCCCAGCAAGTGCCAATCTGGCGTGCGAAAAGCCCCCAGCAGAACCCTGGGGGGCGTGGCTGTGCTTAACGATTTAGCAACTAAGTATTTACAACTAATTGCTGCGCCTGTCACTGGCAGCTGACATGACAAATGGCTACGGAGTGGGTTGAGTGAGTCAGGCGCACAAGGGCTGCAGTCCCTTGCGTCGATTGGGCTCATCGAATTGCAGCAGGACCAGCTCGTAGGTGACAATAGTTCCAGCCATCTAAGGGGGAAAGAGGTGTGAACATAAACTAGCATTTTCTATATAAACAAGGGGTTACCCACCCCGAAGAGCAGCCGACGGGTGAGGAAGTAGAACTTCTTGCCGGAAAGGGCCACTGTCTGGGTGGTCATCTGAAATATCAGGCGCTCCACCTCCACGCACCAGCTCCGACTGGACACTCGCCTCAGGACACCCAGACCACGCCTGGACTCCTCATTGATGTCGGCAGCCGTGAGGAAAACGAAGGCGGTGCGTCCAATGAGGTAAAGGAGGGAGTACCAGAAGTAAATGTAGTTGATGGGCCAGCGGAGTTTGCTTAGGAGATATTAAAGAAAATAGGAATTTAATTATAAATAGTTTAATTTATAAAAATAAACTCACTTGAACACATTGAGCAGCTGGTAGCACACAAAATAAAGGTTATTAACACAGGAAAGTAGTATCAGGCTGGACATGGCGCTATCCACATACTCCAGGAGCTCACAAATTTTGACATAATGCTCTCGGATTTGTATAAACGTGGATTCCAATACCTCCTCATGCTCCAGCTTACGGATACGAGAAGTTATCTGCTCAAAGCGATAGGACAGACCCTTGCTGATCATCATGATGAATAAGTCCATGTAGTTCCATACAAAAGTGCAGGCGCCGTTTATTAACTTGGGGAAAAATATTAGAAATATTTGTAATATTGAAATATTAAATATTTAAATAAATAAAAATTCAAATAAATATTTAAATAATATTAAATATATAAATAAACTAACTAGACACACTTACCAGTATAAAAGCTGCCACCACAGGACTGTAGGGCAGCAGCCTAAAAACATAGTCATAGTTCCTCTGTATGTAGTCATCCAAAGAGGCCTCGGCGGTTATATTCCGACAGATCTGTATGCGACGCTTGTAGGTCAGAATAGCAGACACCTGGTACAAAGCATGTTCACCTGAAAGATAATAGGAATTATTTGCCAAAAATCATTGAATGCCAACCAAAGACTCACCCAACGACAGGCCAATAATGGCCAAGGCAGCCAACTGTACTCTACGCGCCAGGTTCCTTTTGGGTATCTCATAAGGAGGCCTGGTGAAGACCATCTCGGTTCTGGTCCAGTAGCGGATGAGCGGTGGCCATCGCTTTGCCAGGCGTATAAATATGACATAGGCAGTCAGCACACAGCCAAAGAAAACGAGGCCCACTAAGAGGAGCAAGAACTCTTACTCATATTTAAATAATAATTATAATTAGCTCACCAAAATTCTTGGCACTGATGCCTATCTCCAGCAGGTGCGTAAGCATGCCCAGAAACATGAGGCTGGTGGCAGTCATGAAGATCACGGTGACTATCATGGGCACTGACCTATAGGCAAAGCGCACACGTCGCGGATTCGGAGCCCGGATGCCCAGCAAAGGCATTATGGCAAAGCACTGGGCCAGAAACATGACTGGGAAGGAAGTCTACATGTATCAAAATTTAAATAAAAGAAAATAAAGTTTCCCTACAAGGATACACAGCACGATGAAACAAATCCAGACTCTCGTAGTTGGGCAACTTCTCGCTGGCCACCACATTGAACTCCAGGTTCGAGGCCTCCACAAACTTTGGTGGAGGCGTCTCCAGCTTAGCCTGAGCCTCGCTCTCCACGGGCTTAACTTCACTACGCTTAGTGGAATTTTTGCGAAAGTTCAGAGTAGTAGGTCCTTCCATGACGCAGGTCCTTTTTGCACTGACACGCAGTGCAAATTTTAAACGGGTTCCAGAGCTTGACGTGGGGCGGAGTTGGCCCCACAATGGTTTTTGGCGGCACCACCGACCAGTTGAAGTGCCGCTTGTTACCACTAATTACGGGTTTTAGCCTATAAGCGTGGCCAGCGGATATAAACAACAATTATGAGACAAGTTCAGGCTAAGCGGTGTTAGTGGAGGAGGTCAGAGTTAAGGAACATGTCGAAGGCTTCGGATGGCATCCTCAGGCACCTGAAGGTGCGACGCCAAAAGCAGCGAGCTGTCGTGGCCATGAGATGGCGCTGTGCCCAGGGAGGATTGGAGTTCGAGCAGCTGGATACGTTTTACAGAGCCATTAGGCCATGTGAGTTTAGGGAAAAGAGAATTAAATATTTAATATATTTTTCTATATTTCAGCATATTTTTATAGCTCAAAATTAAATTAAATTATAATTTTCTGAACTCTTTTCTAGACCTCTGTGTGGCTCAATTCTTTGGCATCATGCCCTTGTCCAATATCCTGAGTCGCGATCCCCAGGACGTTAAATTTAAAGTGCGTAGCATAGGAACTATAGTCACCGGCCTGTTCCTCCTACTTGGAGGCCTGAAGACCCTAATCGGCGCAAATGTTCTCTTTACGGCAGGCCTCAATGCCAAGAATATGGGTGAGTTGAAATTTCTTTCATTCTTTTTAAGAACTGGAACCCTCTCTCCTTAAAGTTGGCTTGGTTTTCCTTATTGTGGGCATCATCAATTGGTTGAATTTTGTGGGCTTCGCTCGATCCTGGACGCAGATCATGTTGCCCTGGAGTTCCCTGGATATACTGATGCTATTTCCTCCCTACAAGCGATGCAAGCGGACTCTTCGTTCCAAGGTCAACATGGTGGTGTTTGGTGTGGGTGGTCTGGCAGTAGGTGAGTTGGCTGCTTTATTCTTTTGTTTCTCTTTAGGGAACATTACTTATTTTGCAGTGGATCACGCTCTTTATTATATCTCTGGATATCGTAGTTATAGCATGCATATCTGGCATTGCCACAAGAATCACTCGCATGTCTCCTTTGGAGTCTATTTGGAGAAGGAGTTTTCTGATGTCTTGGTTCTGCTGCCCTACAATGTATTCTCCTTGGGCTATGCATTTGTATGGATTATTTATAATTTATAAATATTTATAATTCTAACTTATAATGCTCTTAAATATTTATAGTTTCTAAATGGAGCCTTTACCTTTTTGTGGAACTTTATGGACATCTTCATAGTTATTACCAGTCTGGGACTGGCTCAAAGATTCCAGCAATTTGCCGAAAGAGTTATGGGCTTGGAGGGTCGCGTAGGATAGCCTTAAGAAAATGATTCAAATATTTATCTTATTTATCTTTCCCCTTAGCATGTTCCGGATGCCCTTTGGTACGATATCCGCCGGGATCACATACGTCTCTGTGAGCTGACCAGCCTGGTGGATGCCAGCATGTCCAGCATTGTGTTTGTCTCCTGCGCGAATAATGTCTATGTTATATGCAACCAGGCTCTGGCCATTTTTACGTAAGAGTCTCCTCTACCTTATTCCTTTTCCTTATTCCTTTTCGATTTTATTTAGTAATAAATTATTTCAAATATTTAGCAAGCTGCGACATCCCATTAACTACGTGTACTTCTGGTACTCGCTGTTCTTTCTGATGGCCAGGACCAGTCTGGTCTTTATGACTGCCTCCAAGATCAGGGATGCCTCGCTGCTGCCTCTGAAATCCGTGTATCTGGTGCCCAGCGATCACTGGACTCAGGAGGTGCAACGATTTGCCAATCAGCTGACCAGCGAGTTTGTGGGATTATCAGGATACCGACTGTTTCATTTGACCAGAAGGAGTCTTTTTGGGGTAGGTAATACTTAATACTTATAATACTTAATACTTATTATAGTATCTTAAGGAAGCTACCGACTTATCTAACAATTTGCAATTGTTGCAGAACCAGAGTCTAAATAAATAAATAAACTGAACTATTCCTTACAGATGCTGGCCACCCTGGTTACCTATGAGCTGATGCTTCTGCAAATGGATGCCAAGAGTCGCAAAGAAGGACCGCTATGTAATTAGGAAGGGTATATCTCAAAGATCTCGAAGTATTCCCTTATTATTACCTTCACAATAAACACCAAAGTTAACCGGAATATTTATGTATATAAATATATTTTAAATAAACTCATCTACACCCTAAATATTAATTGGAATTCAATTTCAACCTCCTGCTTTCCTTTGAAAGTTCATCAAACTCTAGCTGGGCTCGGGTGCAACAGGAGGGTTAGAGGGTTCTGGCTGATTTCGTTGGTCGGAATAAATGGCCAAAATGCTGCCTGGGATAATTGGCCATTTGAAGTATCATTTCAATTTTCGGGCTGGCTGTCATCCTCAGAGGGCGGGTTAGTCCACAAATGGGAGGGCAACCAAAGTCGTTTGCCATTAGTTTCAATTATTTTTACACATGTACACAAACGTAATGTTTAAGGCAACTCAACGAGTTGTCACTGGAGGTGGGAGAGGGTATCTAAAGGTGCCACAAAACACAGGAGGAGGAGGACGAACCAAACAGAAACGGGGGCAGGAGCAGGAGCAGTAGCAGGAGCAGGAACCATTCGAAATGGCTTTTCAATTTCAGGACTCAGGCTTTGACACTTTGCCAATTAACACTTTCCTGGTTACCGTTTGCCATTTTTGTTTATGGAGGAGAAGCGCTCCTTCTCTATTTCTAAAGAGGAGTGATGGAGCCACCCCATGGGGGCAATTATCCTGTCAGGAAAGTTTGTACGCAGCCGAAGCTGGTAGCAAAACAAAATGCCAGCAAAAACAAAGGCCGCGGTCATTAACTAAGGCCGGCACCCCCGTTTCCGGACGCGGAACTCGCAACCCGGCAGCACGTGAGTCAGTGGCAACCCTTGAGCCACCTTTGTTGTGGCCCCGCTGTCATGACAACCGCTCGAAAATGAAAACCGAACGAACGCACGCCCCGGGAGAGTTGTGTGAAAAATCGGGAGGAAATTTTCACTCAGAACGTTAGGAGCCGCCGAGGAGCGAGGCCATGAGCCACAAGCATGAGCATGGACATCCCGGAGACCGTATCCGTGCGCAAGTTCCGCGACTTTTCGGCGCGCCAGAAGCAGGAGCTGTACGAGACGTTGCTGGAGCTCAACGAGTCCATAGAGGAGCTGCCCAAGAAGTCCCTTCGCAAGACCCTGGAGCTCACGCTGGCCGTGCTGGAGTACAAGGGCGAGCAGGTGCAGCGGTTGCAGGAGCAAAGCACAGCAGGAGGAGCTACCTCTGACCGCCGCCTGCAGGATGAGAATGAGAAGCTGAAGCGAATGCTGCAGAAGCTGGAGGATGAGCGGGATGGCCTGAAGAGCAAGAACAAGGAGGTGGGTATGGGGTTTTCTAATAAAAAGAAGTATAACTCAATCCAGTAATTTAATAGTTAGGGGAGGAAATCCGCCAGTTGGAGCTGCGGCTAAGGGAGGCGGCCCAGCACGCCGAGGGCAGCGACAAGGACTCTTCGGATCCGCTATCCGAGCTGGACAAACAGGAACAGCTGCTCCAAAATATTGATTCCAAGAATAAACACATCAAAAGGCTGCTTAAAGAAATAGAGGTGAGTGAAGAGACTTAAAATTAAAAGGCTTAAAGTTAAGTATAATTTACAAAAATAAAATAGTATCCTTTGTTATAGCTTTCAAAGTGAATTTGAATTTTTTTATAAATCCCTTTGCCTTTTAAGACTCTTCAAAACCAAAATATAGTTCAATCCAAGACAATAGTCGTCCACGAACGAGAACTGCAAAACATCAAGGGCAATCTTGTACAGCTGAGCCAGGACATCACCAAAGTGGAGGAGGAACGCAAGTCCCTCAAGCAAAAGGAGCAGCAGCAGGTCCTGGAAATCTCTAGACTGGAAGGCAATGTTACCTTCTTGGAGGTGGAGCGGGAAAAGCAGGAGGTGGAAATGCGACAGTTCCTAGACAAGTACGAGAGCAAGTCCCTGAGATGGCGGCAGGAGCTCGAGGAGCGGGACAAGGAGGTGGAGCGACTCAAGAAGCAGCTGGAGGGCAAGAGTACCAACTCCGTGCTGACCACAACATCCAGCAGTCAAAGTCAGACGGAGGAGGAGCAGGTTAAAATGAGACATGTAAGCAAAAGATTTTATTTAATATTTATTTTTAATAAACTTAAAATAATTAAATCCCACCCTTAAAGCTCCTCGAATCCCGCGAACAGCGCATCGAGAAGCTGGAGGCCAAGCTCAAGTCAATGGCCCAGGAGATGGTTAGCTCCACCAAGGTAATGAACCAGTTGTCCGTGGAACGGGAGCGTGCCCAGGATCCGGAGCTGCCACGTGCCTGCTGCCAGATGATCGAGGAGCGTCTCCGAGTGGCCAGTGCCCGCAACCAGCAGCTCTCCGAGATGCTGGAAGCCGCCGAGCAGGATAACGTGCTCAAGTCCAAGCAGGCCCTGCATGCGTTGAGTGCCCTGGAATCCTACAAGCGGGGAGAGGATGGCTTGGTGCCCGCCTTGCGGCGATGCTCTGGCCTGGAACAGAAGCTGGCGGAAAGGGATAGGCAGCTGAGGACCTACATCCAGGAACTGAATGCTCAGCATGAGGTGGTGCAGGAGAACGAGCTGCTGCGCCGTCGACTCCACATACCCGATGACGTGGTGGTCCTGGCCAAAAATGTGCGTTCCAAGCAAAGGAACAAGGACAAGCAGATCGAGCGGCTGACCCTAAAGCTGCGCACATCCGAGGAGCTGCGTCTTCAGCTGAAGCTGGACAAGAGTGAGCTGAGGTGGGTTTCCACTAACCTTTATTGGTGATTTCCACTAATCTTTCGTGGCGCACAGGCGGAAGCTCTTGGAGCTGCAGCAGGAGCAGCCCCAGCAATTGGATGAATCCCTGCTGCTGCAGCAGCCCAGCGAGGTGGGCGAAGTCCCTGCCAGTGTTCCGCTGGAGAACTCCCCGCGACGTGGCCAGGGCGATGGTGCAGCCAGCTCTGAGATGCAAAATCGCTACGAGGAAGTCCTCGCCGAGAATGAGACTCTGCGCTCGGGAATGTACGAGATTCTGGAGAAGTTAAGGGAGTATGATGGTGAGTTGGGAGATCTATTTGAAAAACATCGATGGAACTTATGTATTTAACAGCCACCTCGGAGCACATAACCATAGATTCGGAGCTGCTACGTCGCCTTATCGAAGCTCTTCCTAGTGGAGCGGCCACGCCGCAGCGTCTTCAGGGACAGCTGCTGGAACTAAAGGCCCGAGAGGAGGCACTGCGTCAGCTGTTGCACCAGCAGAACTACAGTGACTCCGAAACAGGTGAATTGTCCTCGGTGCAGAGCTTGTGCGATGTCCCAGAGATGCCGGAGGAACAGGCGGAGCCGGCGTCGGAGGATCCTCACATCAACACAGCCACGCGTCCTACCACGCCAACGGAAGCCACCGAGGGCTTGCAGCGACCTGTCATCGTGGATCCCGACTCGGAGCCCAGGTCAGAGACGCAGGCAGAGCTGGTTATCCTCCGGAAGCACTACGAAGAACTGCGTCTGCACATGTCCGCCGATGGCAGCGAGTTGATGAGCAGGAATCAGCAGCTCCACGATCAGTTGGTCAGCCTGGAGCTGCAGCTGGCGAGGCAGAGTAGTTCCTACAGTTACATGCGCAAGGATTACGATCTGCTGCTGACCGAGACCAGGAAGCAGGAACTTCGTTTCATCGAGGAGAAGGCATCCCTGTCCAGGCAACTGGAGCTGCAGAAGAGCGAGGTCTCAGTCACCCGAGATCAGTTGGAGGAGGTTCAGAGGCGACACCTGTACACCGCCGAAGAGCAGCAGCAGTTGGAGCACCGCAACGCCATCCTGAGCATGCAGCTTGGCCAGGCCATGGAGCAGATGATGGGCGAGCTGAAGCTACCCGACATATGCGCCGAATATGGCATCATCAAGGACAACCATCAGCTGGACTACATTACTGCCGAGGACTTTGAGAAGCAGCAACAGGAACTGGCCAGTTGGCGGACCAAGCAGGCGGAGCTGCAAAGGGAGACCAAGCAGCTGGAGGGACTGCTGCAGGTGGCCAATGGGCAGATCCATTCCCAGCAAAGGCTGCTCAATGAGATCACCGATAACCACATCAACCTGCGTCACCTGGTGGCGGATCTCCAAAGCAGCTCCAATGAGAAGCTGATGTTGGCTAAGGTTCAGCGAGATTTGGACAGTGGTGAGTCGTCCTTCCAACTCCTAGATCCCTTTAACTATTAAGATCCTTCTTCCAGTAAAAGCTGACTGTTCTCGCTTGGAGACAGAGCGAGAGCAACTGCAACTGAAGGCGGACTCCCTGGAATCCCAACTGGTGGCCAGCGAACTAAACCTGAAGCAGGCGCAGCAGGACTTCCAGCAGGAGCGAAGCAACAGCGACATTAAGCACAAGTATAAGCCTTTTCAATCCTAATCCTGAAGGGATGTCACCAATATTCTAATCTTTCCAGATTCCTCAAGCATTCCTTGTTCGCTCTGAAAGATAAATATGCCAAATTTACGCCCCTGGTCTTCCTCACCAACTTTGTGTTCGCCTACCAAAAGTTCCAGCGCCGCCTGGAGGAGGAGCAAGTGCAGCAGCAACAGAAAACGGATCACAGCGCCTTGGTTGAAGAGCTGACCGAAGCGGTTCAGGCCAAGCTAGCACCCAGTGAGGAGAGTTCCCAGCAGCTGGTCAAGCTCATCAAGTCGGAGACCCAATCGAGGCTCTTGGAACAGCGCTGTGAAGTGCTGCAATCGAAGCAGGAGGAGCTCCACCGGGAACTGGGTGAGTTGAGACTGCGACAGGCTACCGACATGGAGCACTGGCAGACCATTCAGGCTCTGTTCGGCGAGGGAGTTGCCCAGTCTCAGCCCAAAGTGGATGCGGGAACAAACACGGAGGCTACGACTCCCATTCCGGCCATGCGAAGGGCCGCCCAGTTAATAGACAAGCAATCCTCGCCCATTGGCTCGCCGCTCAGAAGGCACCCTCACCTGGACAGTTCCACACAGGTGGATGCAGTGAAGCTCTCGGAGACGGCAGTCCAGACGAACGGCATACTCAGCCAGCAGAATCAGGCAGTTCAGACAGCGGAGGCAACGGAGACGACGGAGGAAAGCAGGAGGGATTCCCAAGAGGAACTGGAGAAAGTGCAAGCTTCGTAAGTTCAGATTTAATATTTAGTTATATTTTATTTAATTTATTAATCAATTACAGCCTCCTGGAGGCCAACCAACGCATCGAAGACCTTTGCAAGCAGCTGGAGGCCTCCAGAACGGAGCCGCGCGATTCCGAGAGTCCTCACAGCGGAGTAGTCGAGAAGACAATACTCTCCTTCCACACCTTGCTCCTGGAAAAGGATCAGTCCATTCAGAAGTACCAGGACCTGTTGCAGACGGAGAGGGATCAGAGCCAGCAGGCAATAAGCAAACAGGCCGCTGAAAATGAATCCCTCAGAGCCACCGTTAACAATCTTAATTTTAACATTAAGACCAAGGATGCAGAGATTCAGGAGCTCAAGGGGAAGCTGGAAAAGAAACCCAAGGCACTGGCGGAACGTAGTTCTCCCACAGAAGTCAGTTCCAGTTCCGAGACTTCCATTAATGAGCTAACGGATGAGAAGATCGAAGAACTCTTCGAGAGCAGCACTGTGGAAAGAGCTCCAGAAGAGGTTGAGGTAAATGTTGAACCAGAAGAGCCGCCAATTGATGAGCCCGAAGGTGAGGAGGAGAAGCAGGACACGGAGGAGCTCAAGGAACTGCCCACTCTGCACAAACAAATTAAGGATTTGAAAGACAGACTGGAGTACAGTGAGAAGAACCTGAAAACGAGAGAAGAGGAAGTGGAAATACTGAAGGAGAAGTGAGTTATTAAAAGGAAGTAAAATGTATTACTAATCCTTATTAATCTAATCTTTAACCAGGTTGAAACTCTGTCAGGAACGTGAGAAGACCGTCGAAAGCATTCCAGCTCCAGAGATGGATCAGCTACGCGTCTTCCTAGATGAGAAAGATAAGCACATAAAGGATCTAATGGATACACTAAAGAACTTCCATGTAAGATAACTTTACAAGTAATAAAACTACAAACATGACTATAACTTCAAATTCCCAGGACGACCAGCAACGCTACATCAATGATACTTCCAACTTCTCCGAGGAGCAGATAGCCAAGCTGGCCGCAGATCTCAATCGCACCGAGGCCACCAATAAGATCTACCACACCCAAATGGAGGCACTGCGTCGCCAGCTGGCCAATGTGACGCAGCGCGAGAAGCAGGCCCGCGACCTCAGCCAATCCCTCCGGCAACAGCTCCTCAAGCGTCCGGTGGTGTCCATCAAGACAGAGCTTAATGCTCGGACGAAGAACGAGAACCAGCAGAAGCGCATCCATCAGCTGGAGGCAGACCTGGATGAGGCACGTGGCCAGTTGCAGCGCCAGCACAGGCTCCTGGAGGCCAAGCGCACGAAGAGTGCCAATGAGGTGGGTCTCTGGGAGAAGCAGAAACGGTGGCAGCAGCAGGCGGAGAAGAACAAGGCGAGGCTGGAGGAGACGGAGCTGGCGCTGGAGAAGACCCGCAGTCTCCTGCAAGCAGCACGCACCACCATCGCCCGGCTGGAGAAGGACAAGCAAATGCTGGAGTCCAAGGTGGGCAGGAACGGGGTTCCCAGCAATGGATCCGGCAATGCCCTCAAGTGCTGTCGCACTCCCTCCTGTCCCAATCTGCAGCACGTGGGCGTGAGCAAGTTCATTCCGTCGCCGTCGGAGAGTCCGGAGACCTACACGGGTCCCAGCAGCGAGTGCAGCTCTCCAGCTCATCACCCACAGTCCAGCGATGGTCACTTCTTCGATCAGGGTCAAGCGGATCTCATAGAAGCCCTCAAGTCCCGCATAGAGCTGCAGCAGCGCAAGATCATTGCCATGGAGCTGGAGGGCAGGGGCAGTAATGCCTTGACCACGGAACTGGAGAAGCTGCAGGAACGATCCCAGGCCATTGAGGCGCAGAATATTCGGCTGGAGGCGAGGAATCTTCAGCTGCAGCTGGATACGGATCTCCTGAAGCAGGGTGACAGCAGCGATCGCTTGCAGAAGCGCATCAAGCACTTGGAGGAGTAAGCACAGACCATCTTTTCCAACTTAGTTTGCTCATCACACTTTCCTCTTCCAGCTACATCCTTGCCCTAAAAGAGGAGATGGCTCGCAACGAGTCCCGTCGAGAGCTGTGCAAGTGCAGTGGCCTGAAGGTGAGCACCAATCAGGGGCAGTCGGCGGAGCACACGATCCTCTCGCTGCGCAATCTCGTGGAGAAACTGCGCCAAGAGAACAAGTTCCTCAAGGATGGCCGGCGGTCCACGGAGTCTCGCAGCTCCACAGAGTCCACGCCTGCCGATGCGGCGAGGCTGCAACAGCAAAATGCAGAGGCGCTGGAGAAGATTAACGCCCTGCAGCAGGAGCTCCTAAAGCGTACCAAGTGCGACCAGTGCGGAGGACGCAGTAAAGTACGTACAACCAAAACTATATTTTATCCAAATAACACGTTACCTTTCCAAAGGACGCCGCCAACGAGGAGCTCAAGTATATCAAGGAGCAGCTGGTGAAGAAGACGCAACTCCTGCAAAAAGCTAAGGTCCTGCTGACGCGTGCCGCCGCCAAGGAGAAGGTGCTGAGGGAACAGCTCGCCCAGTGGAAGCGCAAGTGCTCCGAGCTCCAGAACGTGCCCGTGATCGACGAAATTAGCGAATAGGCTATTATTTAACCATAAGATGAATGTTGTACAGCGAAAGAAAAATAAACTACGTTTTTTTTCACTCAACGGGGATTTAAACTTCGCGGTAATTCTCAGAGTTGCCAAATCGAGGCAAAAATAGTGATGAGAGTATAATGGCAGTTCATATACGATTAATAACGATAGTCGTAATTTTTTTTTGCTATTTTTGCGCAACCCAGGCCTGAAAAAAAGATAGAGATTAGTTGGGTAGAAGTTCAGCGATGTAAATTTTGTATTTTGCCCACCCTAATTGTCCTTTTTGGAGCTCCAGTAGGGACCGTAGGTGACCAAAGGGGGTATCCGGTTAGCCCACCTTGTGGCTATAGCACTTAACAAACTTCTCCCTGGCGGCAATCTCGCGG